>PVHY01001250.1:71853-167860 GCA_004024945.1 Uropsilus gracilis
CTGCCTAATTCTGAACCATCAAATATTTTAGATAGCAATCTGAAAGTATAACCAATGTGATCTCCTATCATTCATTTGCCCTCCTTATTGTATGATTTCACACTTATTTGTGAGGAGGAAAGCATCTTTTCCTCAAAAAAATTATAAAGTATATTTTAATAATGCAAAGATATTTTATTTTCTAATAAAAGACATAGATAGCATCTTTTCTTGCTGAACCCAGTAAAAGTGAAAATACCTTTGTTGTCAGCAGCTATGAAACCAAGGATGTTTTCGTGTCTCAGCATAACTGTCTGATAGATTTCTGCCTCACGAAACCAAGATCTTTCATCTCTAGAGGAGAATATTTTCACAGCCACATCTTCTCCACACCATCTCCCATGCCAGACCTCACCAAATCTACCTTTTCCCACCATTTCCTGAAGTACAATCGTCCTTGCAATTGTTCTTTGAACCAGAAGAGGTAAACCTAAGTAAAGAAATAATGCAATTGATAAATAACAAGTGGTAGAAAAGAACATTCATGATCACCATTACTTTCACATAAAAAGCATATGTTAAACATGCACTTGTGATTTTTACCAATATTGAGGAAATAAAAGCCATCATTACTATATGATTCATATGAACTCCTCTTCTGATTTTCACAAATAAAATTCTTGAACATAGTCTGCTGCTGTAGATACCTGATTTTCCAAACTTGTTATAAATCTTACTGATTTGTCCATTAAAGTCAGTACTGTTGCTTAAATATAAAATAGTTACTAATGTTAACCTCTAAAATAAAACGTATGGTTCTTAGAAAAACTAGAAAAGTAGAAGAATCCTCTGTTTTTTAAAACCAAATTAAATTTAGAAAGTGAATCATTCAGTGATCAAGTAAGGTAATCATGTTACATTAAAGGTGAGATACACACAAGAACATATCAAATGGATATTTTCTGTAGGATTGAAAAATTCAAAAAAATATTCTGAAGTGTAAACCTATTTTCACAAATCATCTATGATGTTATAAATTAATGTTACCTCAAAGAAAAAAATTTAGATGCCATCTGATATTTGCTGTTACTGTCAATGATTTAGTCAGTATTATAAAGCAAACTGCACTGTTGTCAATAATAAATAATAGCTATTATGATTATCATCATCATCATTGCCACCAACCTGATATCAAATTTCACCACGTTAGTTTTTAAAGTGAATTCTGCCATTTCATGAGCAAAGAGAATCAATCCTAAAGAAGTTTGACACCAGAATGAAAAAAATCCTGAATGTATGTAAAATGTTTGTCTTTGAATAATTCCACTTTCATAATTGTTCCCTAAAGATTTAATGCAAAGTGCAAAAAAAAATTGTCAAATTCTTAATTTATTTTTTAACTATAGACAAAATGCTGAAATACCAGATAAAAGAAAAATTATCAACTCTAGTGCCAAAAGCACAG
This sequence comes from Uropsilus gracilis, assembly GCA_004024945.1. Classification (NCBI taxonomy): domain Eukaryota; kingdom Metazoa; phylum Chordata; class Mammalia; order Eulipotyphla; family Talpidae; genus Uropsilus; species Uropsilus gracilis. The sequence goes on from PVHY01001250.1 coordinate 73,298, forward strand.
ATAATAAAGACTTGATTCATATTTCAGTAATACCATATGGCAGTCAGGAAAAAGGTTACTGACTTTCTCTGAGCTTTAGCTTCTTTGTCTGAAGAACTGAAGATAATATTACATGATATCTTATTATATGAGAAATAATTAAGCACTGAGTACAGTATCTGGGATACTACATGCTCAGTAAATGTTTAACCTATGATATTATGTCTTAGAATGGCTTTTTAGAATGGAAACCAATCATGATGATGCTTTTATGAAGAGGTATTCCATAATGACATGGAAAAATACTTTTGCTATAAAGTGAGTAAAAATAACACATTTTTCATGTAACTAATTGTATCTAGCAATTCAAAAAAATAGGGAGAGGAAAAGGTTAAAAAAAGAAATATGCTAAATACTTTGATGGTAATTTCTATTTAGTGGAACCAAAACTGATACTACTAGTTTTGTACACTTTTAATATTTCCACAAAGGGTATTTACTATTCTTATAATTAGAGTGAAAAGAGTCAAAGAGGTTACAGTATAGATTTAGTCTGGAAAGTCAAGTTGCTGTCATTGTACTCAGCTGACAACAGCCTCATGTCAACAAACTGGTAAGCTGCGCAGACTTTGGTCTCAGTTTCTGAAAGATGCTCTGGTTTATTCAGTTATTCTCACCTTCATAAAAACCACTTCACTGTGATGAAATAAGCATAATCTATACATTCTCTATTATGTGTCTCAACAAACTGTCACATAGTTCTACACTAGAAAGTTCTGAGATCATCTGATTCAACTTTATCACTTAGAGATGAGAAAGCTGGGACCCACAGTGCTCAAAGATTTGCCCAAGAATATACTGCTAGTGGGAGGCAGACCTGCAACTAAAATCTTGGTCTTCACACTTGCTTTCTCCCCCACTCAATGGGGGAACACAACTGAAGTGTTCTCTTGTTGGGAAGACTTGCAGCAGCACACTACAAGAGTAATTTTTACAGAATACCTACAATTTTACTACATACAGTAAAAGTCATGCCAACAATCATCAGGCCAATTTGCAATCTCCATAATTCTCTTTTCTCCCCCATCTTGTACACACACTCACAAAAGCATCACTGCCACCAACTGTTGTCAATAACAGCAAATGGCTAGAGAACTAGATAAGCAAATGATTTCAAATTGCTAATCAATCTAACACAAGATCATTGCGGCAGACCAAGAACAAAGACAGCATCATCTAAAGTCCTCAGCACAGCAATTAAATCCATGCACTCAAGCTCAATGAAAGTTGTTTCCATAACTTTTAAAGCATAACAACTCAAAACCTCAGTAAATCTTGCATTAGACTCAGAGAGTTCACTGAGGATACATGGACTTGCCTCACCCAATAGATTCATTTTCCTCATTTTTATCAGCGAATGGAGAACCTGATGCCTGTCTTATGGAAAGGCACCCTTTGGTAATCTCACCATTTGGCAGAAGTGTTGTAACACAAGAAGAAAGCAGCGACCTACTCAGTCTCTTAGAAACCACCTGAGACACAATCTATTCTCAAAGGGAGTCCAGTAAAATATCAGTTCATTTTCCCTTCTCTCAAGCTTACATTGTTTTGAATTTTGTCCATGATGTAGGCAGGAATATTTTTGTTTCTCAACATCTGATAAAGCTGCCCTTCCATTTAAGGTGCTGGCCAAGTAAGAGGAGCAGACACGAAATAGATCAACCTGCTTACCTTCCTGTGGGTGGGAAATTTTGTGATGGAAGCCTGGCTGCAAATAGACCCATTCTCTCTGATTATCAAAGGTGGTGTAACCATCAGTTATTTTTAGCCAGTGGCCACTGGCAGGCATTTGTAGCTGGCTTTGGACAATAGTAACTAAAACTCTTTCATACTGTTCACTAAAGAAATCATCCATGCTTGGTACATTTGATGCTTTATTTTTAAGAAGGATCTTAGAATAATCTAAAGAGGAAAGAGTCTAGCAGTCAGTAAATCCATATTTATACTTAAAGATTCACCGAAAAAAGTGTTACTTAATTTTTGATTTTATGCCCTGCCTCATGATTGTTTATTTACATTAAATATCCATTAAGTATCCAGTCTTTGGTTTTAAAATCCCTATGACTGTTAATGGAAAGAGAAATCTTTGGTCCTTATAATTATATTTAAGGAGTTGCTCCAAATATATCTTTCTCTAGCATCTTCAGCTGAAGTACAAAATTCTTCATGGGAATTAAATAATGTTTATTAAATTACCACAATCTATATATAAAGAAATTATATAAGGTTTTAAGAAACTTGGCACAAATTAGGAGTCCTCTTACAGTGTACCTAAAGTGTTGCCAGTTAGGTCACAGTGGGCCTCATAAAGTAATACATAAAAGAAAAAATAGCAAAGGATGTCAGCTATCCATCCAATCATTGAATTTGGATGCCAATTTTATAAACTTAGCAATTTGGAGATATTCTATCCAACATTCTACCTTTGAAAACATGCCACTTAGTTTATACAGTGATGGTATTAAACATTTAGACCAGTCAGTGAGGGGGCAGGATATCTTGCCTTAAAAGCAACAAACATTCTCTGGTGTTAGAATTGGGCCTCTCCTTTCTGATGTACACTTATAAATGCACATCTGCTTTATGTTCAGTGGCGATACTCATGTAGATTGTATTGTTTTCTATCCTTGTAAATTGTGCTCACCCAGATATTCATGGAGATGAGGGGGAGAGGAGTTCCTCAAATTCTTTTTGGGGTAATCAACTTCAAAGATCCTTCCCAGACCAGAAAGTGGCTCCTGCAGCCTTACCCAAGTTCACACCACTCTAACACTGTGCTGACAGGATTTCTAGAAAACTATACTATTTTAAGGAGTTTGTTATTACAAGGGATATTTTGTCATCAGAATCACCCCCCTACCATCCCTGCAAAAAAAAAAAAAAAAAAAAAGTCTTGTGCTATGAGAAAAGCTCATTTGAGTCTTTTTAAATTGCTATTTAATTGCTTCACCAGGAGTCCTAGAGGCACCTTAAAGATGAAAAGAGTCATCATCTAACCTTTGCAACAAAGCCAATACAGCAGTGCCATTCTACTTCTTTCGTTTCTGAATCTCTTGTTTCTGTGCATGAAGACACAGTTTTGATTTAATTTCAGATCAGATCTGTTAATTTTTCACACACTTCCAAGCAGTTGCCTACAGATTCCAAAGGCCTTAGGGTAACCAAAGCTTCTTTGAGACCTGGTATAATTTCTATTCCCCAGAACATGACTCCTAAAATATAGTAACTCTTCTCTGCCAATGAGTGGTTACCACTGCAAAGGGGCATACAGTGGTTACCACTGCAGAGGGGGAAAAGGGACAGGAGAGGAAATTCTTGCTTCAGAAATAAAAAAAAATTCTGAAGGAATGTGGAAAGGAGGATCTGAATACCTAAAGAAAGAAAGGCAAATTGAGAACACTTGATTCCTTAGGGTAGGCCAGGTTTTTTCTTCTTCAGATCCTAAATGATGCTTCTCTACTAGAACTTGCCATGTACCATATTAAACATTTAAAATTCATATAATCTTGACATCTTTTATTAAAGTTTGTTTTTATTTATTTTAAAATAAGTGTTTTCTTACTGAAAAATGAGCAGTGGATACATACCAGAACCAGATCCAGAGGCAGTCACATCGTAAATGAGATCTTTCAGTGTTTTTCCAGCATTTACCAGACTGCACTCAGAGAGTGGTTCTTCCACATTTTGTCTCTTTTTCTTTCTGTACGTGCACTGTCGGCCCTGGCATACCCATATTGTCAGCACAGCAGCTATAGACAGCAAGCAAACTGGCACAATGATAACCACAGTCAGTTCCATGGGTCCGAGTTTTGGAGCATTTGGTGATGCTTCAATTAGAAAAAGAAAGACATGAACATAAATCAGCTCATTTAAAAATATTTAAAAGATAGAAATTCAGTCCCCTAAGTTTCACATCTATGATGTAGCTACACAGTGTGCACTTATGAGGGTTGGTAAAGATCCTGTGGAGTGAGAAGTTGCATCTAGGAATGGTGATGCCAGGGGACAATGGGAGGCAGATTTGAGAACAAAGAAAGTACTAGTACACGGAATCATTTTTCAGACCTCCAAAGCATTTGACACATTGCTATTATTGTCCCATGTTTTAGCAGTCCATCCTCAGAATACCTTTAATTTGTGCCAAGAATAATGACAGTTCTTGCAATATGCCGCCTTTATCCCAGGTGTTGGAGATACACTGATGTGAGTAGGAGAGCCCAACCATTGCTCTCATAGTATTTATGTTCTTCCATACCCACTAAACAGATGGAGGTGTGCTATGAAAACAAGAGATAATACATGCTCTGATGAAAAATGAAGTTGAGCAAGGAGATAGAGTGATGGTAGGATGCTGTTACAGGTAGAGTTAGGGAGCAATAACAGAAGAAATTCAGGGAAGCACATTCCTGGCAGGAGAAAAGCAAGTGTTAAGGGCCTGAGGTAGTAGCCTACTGAGCCTGTTTGAGAACAGCCTGCATCAGGAATACAGTAAATGAAAACAAAGATAAAAATGGGACATGGGGGGTTAAAAGAGGAGGGTAGTGTGTGGACTTGGAGGCTAAGAGTAGGAGTAGGAATTTTATTTGAGGAAGAAGCTGTTTTTTCATAGTTTTAAGCAGGCAGAAGAGGTGATATCATTTTTATCCTGAGAGGACACTGTGTGACTAGACACTGGGGCTGCAGGAGTAAAAGCAAATATATAGAAATCTGATGTAATGATCCAAGCGGGAGAGGCCAGTCTTGGTGGGCAATCTTTCCTTAGCTGAGACTTCTTCTCTTCCCTGCTCACTATCTTGAGACTTTTTGGTATCATTTCAATTTTGAGAACTTACCTGGCACATCACATATTTATTTATTATCTGAGAGCACTGACTTCATGGGAAGAACGTAGTGCTTCGCTCCCAACTCTATCCCATGTTAACAGTGGCAAATGATCATGAGATCATTTTTGAGGGACAAAATCACTAAAGTTCTACTAATTTTGTCCATAACAAATCAGATATGAGATTTATAGTTTTAGAAAACTATATGTGGGAATTGAAACCAGTTAAGATAAGGATGTAATTAAACTGCTAACTCTTAATTTCTAAGCACACATAACCAATATTTTAAAAGTTTACTTGCAATTAAGAAATCTTCCTTTTTAATTTAGAGAAAATAGTGGTACATAAAAAGTCTATAACAGATATTTCCTGTGTTTTTCAAAGAACTTATATTGACATTTGAAGTGAGCACATAATTCATTTTCTTTTCATTCACTAAAGATAGCCTCAGCATCAAATTTATTTATTCCCAGTCCTACCATTGACAGTGTTGATTTTTTTTAAAATAGACTTTGTGGAGTATGTGATTAAATATGGGGACATGATTCTTAAGTCTGAGGTTCTCAAAATTCAAGGAGAAATAGAAGAATGCAGACATTGGAAAGAGACAAATGATTCTGATGGCAGACTGCCACCCTTGATATATGGCTACTGTCCTTGGGCAAACTGCTTTCCCTCCAGCTGATTACATATAGAGCTGTGTGAGAGAGATTAGAGAAAATGCATGGAAAGCAATAGCATAATACCTTAGCATGTTATTAGTGTCTTGGCTACCTTAACATTTAGTTACCTACTGTCTAAAGAAATGACAGTGACCTCAGATTTTATGAATTAAGCCACTTCTCAAACCTCCTTTTAGGGAACAAATATCCTACATAGCTCATTATAGTAAATAGACTTATATTTACTTATAAGGTGCTAGGCAGAAGATCTGACTATAATTAAATATATATACATATTTTTCTAAAGTGAAAAGAGTCCAATGTCTCAAAAATGTGTTCATAGCAGTTTCACTATAATTCTAAGAATAATTTATTACCAATGAATGAAAAGATTCAAAACTGCTGTGTGAATTTTGGAAACAAACATAACCCATGTTCTTCTACTTTACCTACTGAATTTGGCAGATATTCAACCTTCTTTCTTCTATGTTTCAGGATTTCCCTGAAAGCATTAGAAGGTTTGCAGGTACATATTAGGAAAGCTTGGTAGAGTGCTAGGTGCTGAAAGAGTTCTTTGGTTTGACATTTTTTTCAAAGTCATTAGCTATGCTCCTTGTTCCTTCTGTATTGCATTATTATAAAAGAACTTTATCATCCATTTCACAATGACCATTCAAATCTACATTTCAAGTTGTATATTGGTGTTCCAACTTACATAAATATTGGGTTAAACAGGTTTTTAAAAATAAAATTCCACTATCAGGTAACATTTATATGCATACATTACTATTGCTATATGTTCATAGTAACTGCCATTTACTTATTTGTTCTCATTTTAGTAAAGCCCTATTAAGCAGAGCTCTAATCATCACTGTGGCAACCAATGAAGAGGCCAAAGGTCAGTGACCCTGAAAATAGGATCATTTCTATAAAGTACACCGTTCTAATGGTGGCTACCACACAGAGATGTTTACTATGCATAGGCACAGTTTCCACTTTTGTAAACAAATTTACCAATACAATTTAGTAAGAAAAAGATTACTCAGCTAGAATGGGCTAGCAACACAATCCATAAAGAGGTCATGAAACACTGAGCAATTTTTAGAGCAAACACTTATAAAACTATCATCTTCTAAACCAAATGTTGATTATAATATCTACAGAAGACAAATGAAGGAAAATATGGTAGGAAAGAGTAGTGCCATAAGAATACATTTTAATAAGTTAACTGATAGGCATATTACTTGTTTCTAGCAGGTTTTACATTCTTGCTCATAGGAGACCCATTATTTCACCATTTTCCATTTTTCAGATTATCTGTGCCAAGATTCTCTGTGGAATAAGCAATTCTATGGGGGGATATGTTAATCCCAAAAGTGAGATCTGGGAGCTAGTTCATTGCTAATTGAAGTTATTTCAATCTCCAGCAAATTAAATAGAAGATGATGGGGGGGGAAATAAATGTACAGTGACCACACATGAAGACATCAATCTTATATTCTCCAAAATTAACAGTGATGTAAGAAAAAATTACAACCTTAAAAGAAAATTTTAAAGAAGTACTAGACACAATGGGGTGAGGGTCGTTTCACAAATATCTCCTCTTCCTAACCTCTACAATACATTAAACCACAACAACACATAGACAGGAAGTATTAACAAGGCAGGGAGAAAGGAATAATGACCCAAATAAGGTAGAAGATTCTGGAAAGAGTCATGTGAAAGGCAAGACTAGAAGAAGGTAAGACAAGGTGAAAAAAAAAAAAAAGGAAGGAAGTAGAGAGGTAATGTGGGAGGGAAATTCTAAAAATCTGTGAATTCTGTAATTTTCCTTAGAGACCTGAGTGTAACTGGTACTGGTGAAAGTCAGTGATTGCTACTCCCTCTAAATGATGGTCAGAACTAGATCAGATGCCCCAGTTTCCCCTGCTGACCTCTTTAACCAAAATATCAAAAAAAGTTAATGTTTATGAGATTAGCATGACCTTCAAATTAATTAATTGATATTTCCTTTTTGTGAAGCTTTTCAAGGTTTAAGCTTCCTTTCCCATGTTGCTGTAGCAAGTAGCTACAGGAATTGAAAGGATTAAATGTGCCCTTAAAGAAACTATGGACTTAGAATTAAACTTACTGCCTTTCATTTTATGAGTGGGGGTTGGGGAGTTTGGAAGTGAAAAGATATCATTTTGCAAGACTGAATCCATTAATGTATAAATGCCAAGTCTTCAATGTCTCCACACTTCCTCAAAAAGGGAAGGCATGTCTTTCTCCAGCTCAAGGTCTTGAAGTGCTCTCAGGTAATAAGCCAATCAAAAAGACAGTGTTGCTTGAGATGCTTTCTGATGGGTATGCTTCTGTGTCTGCAGGGAGAGAAGTGCCACCAGGGTTAACTGAATGGTCATGGAGAGGTTCTGTGTTGGGAGCCAGAGGTGGGAATGAACAGGAACGGATGAGAGAAACTGACTCAGTCAGAGACTGGGACTGAATGCAGCATGAAACATCCAGAAAGTTTATTAGGCCATAGAAGGCTTTTTATACAGTGGGAAGGAATGGTTTACAATGTGTTAAACAAGAAGAAGAAGCAGCAGGTTAAGGAAAAACAGATTAGGCAAAATACAGGTTCCTGTGGAATACATGGGGGCAGGGGACAGGGGACACATTAACTTGCCATTATCTATTTGAGGAATATCTCTAAGGTGAGTTAACATCAGAGGGTGGGAGAACACCACCAGGAAGAACTATGCAAATCAGTCTTTAGTTTGTTAACACCAGATAAAACAAGAATGGAAGTGTTCTATTCAGCACATAATTCTTGCGCAGTTATTGTGGTCCTAACAGTTCTGCCCATCCACCTATCCTACACAGGCCTCTGACAACAACCAAAAACTTTTTTTTACCTCATGGGTTTCAGGGGAAAATGTTTAAATAATATGTGTAGTCAAAACAAAAGAGACAATAATTTGCCTCTAAGATATTCAAAGCTATCTCAGTAGCTCAATAAGAATAATTTTTTGTCAAAAACAGAGTAACAGGCTAAAAAATGAAAAATACCCCAAATCTTCATTCTGAACTTCCTTTAACCAGCCACTTCATAGCATCCTTAAATGTAGTATCATAATTTCAAACATTTCTAATTGTTATCTTATTTCTTGACCAAGTTGATCCAAAGGTTGGATCCAAATGGATTGGTTTGTGTAACACTATATTGATAACAACTCTCCAGGGGGGATGCCAGTAAAGTGGGGTACAGTGCACATCCTTGGGGTATTTAAAATCTACTCAGGGACACTTGACCATTTAGGAATCAATGCCAAGCAACCTTGCTAGTGAAAATATAGAGAACACTTTATATAAGAACAAGGGAGGTGGAAGAAAAACAGATCATCATGGAGCTACTCATGTTGCTAGGTTTCTCCCATGCAAGCAAAAGCTTAGAAGAACCTGAATAGGAAGAGGTACTCAACCCACTCCCCCACAACCAGAAGGATGAGGTATCATGGAAGCAAACCAGGAGAGAGTTTCAGGAAATCAGATAAGGAGCTAAATATTCAGAATGTGAGACATGTTCACTGAAGATATATTGGTGACCTCAGAGCAGAGATTCCATGGAATGGCATGAGTTGAGGCAGAGCTGCTGTGAATTGATCACTGAATGGAAGACAGGATCATATGAAGACACAGAGAAGGTGACAAATCAGAAAAAAATGCTTTCCAGAAGCCAACTATGGTACCCTGATCATAGACTTCCAGCCTCTAGAAATGTAAAAAACTGGTGTTGGTTATTTAATTAAAATATATATATATCATAAAGAATACATTCACAATGAATCAGTCTACTATAAAAGAATATGTAACTGCACTTTGATGTGTTGTTACTTGCTTGTGAAATATAATACAGCACAGCCTCTAAGTCACAAACACTGATTTTACCTGCCTGATACTAACAGTTAATTGTCTGATTCAATGACTGCGCACATTCCCTGTACCTCACTTCCAGTACCTGGCCTTGCCAACTATTTCTTTGCGGTGGAAATGTCATGAGGAATAGTCCCATTAGACATTAATTCAGTTAGATCTTTCCAATGTCATCTGCTATAGGAAGCAACAAATGGGTTTCCCTTCATGGAGCGAAAATAAGCATGTCAAAAAAGGTCACTTTTGATCAACATGAAGTTCAAATACTGAACAAGGACAGAATATTTTCAATCTAAAGATTCAAGTAAATGTTGGCAGAGAAATTCTTGAAAATTATTTCTGATTTGTAACTGAATCAATCATGAGCCATTAATGCTCAGTCAATAATGGACTGTTTGAATGAACCCTCATTTTGACTGATTTCATGATTGTATAGCAGACAGGAGTGTCACACATAAAAACATTCCCTGTGCTGCTAGATTTTTGGGGAGTGTGTGTAGAACACTCAGGAACATCAGCTCTTTTGTCTATTAGCATCGACATTTAAGAAAATAATTTTATGTTTATGGGAAATAGAAATGCTCTATTGAAGAATATAATCTTTGTCTTAAGGGCTATGGAGAAATTTGACTTAAGCAAAGGAGAAACTAATAAGAAGAAAGAGAATTTAAATCATTTACAGTTTTTCTTAATTTCTAGGAATTCATCAAAGATTAGAGTTTCCTAAAAAAAGAAATTAGTAATTATTCAAGGAATACTTTAGATTTTTCTTAAGCCAAACATGGGAAAAATAAAAGTTCCTCAGAGGTAGCACCTATATCTTGTATCTGTTTCCCTGGCTCTGAGAGAAGACTTAAAATATTGGTGACAAGAAGGAAGTTATGCTACTCTGTCTAAAGTTAATCCTAGTATAAAATCTCCCACAGTTAATACATTCGCACAAAGTAGTTTGTTGACTTCAAAATAATTAATGTAAGATGGTCATATTTTGACCCAATTCATTGTACTGTACATAAGTCACCTCCCAAATATTTAGATAAACAGGTAACTATTTACATAACTGAGATGGTAGCAGCTTGTATAACAGAATTATTTTTTAAACATAGAATTCTTTTTTTTTTTTTTTTTGAGACTAAGTCTCACTATTTTTGCCCATGGAATCGCAGGCTCTCGTTGCCCGGGGTACCACAGACTCAAGCAATCCCCAGCCTCAGCTTCCCAGGTAGCTGGGATTACAGGCACATGCCACCACATCCAGCTATTTTTTTGGAACTAGGTCTTGCTACGGGCCCCAGGCAGGACTTGAACCACAATCTCTAGCCCCAGCCGCTTGATAAGCTGAAGCTTACAGGCATGAGCCACCGTGCCTGGCTCTTTAAACATAAAATTCTTAATCTAGAATTGGTTGCACATTTTATTTTCAATTTTCTGCTATATATCGAGCAGTAAAATTTCATAATTGAAATCAGTATACTTTTTTTCTTGAAACAAATGCTTCTTATATTCAACTTTCAAGTACAAGTTTGACTTTTTGTATGTTTATATTTCACACCACATTCCAAAATATAAAAATCATAGCACTTTTCTGTTTATGGGTGGGGAGGATCTTGTCTTGCACACCTGTCAGGTGTTCACCAAATCCTCAGATGAGCTATAAATGGATTTGTTCATGTGATGTCAGAATAATTCCACAAGGGGTCCTGTGAGCATTTCTCGGCATGTAGTTATCACCTTACACTGACTAGAGCAGTGTATTTATGTATAGAATAGAAAACTTTAAGAAAACTAGGAAACAATAATAGCAATGATGATAACAAGACTTTTAGTCCCTAAAGAATACCACTGAGTCTGCAAGTTTTATAATTACAGCAATTCTTAAGATGATTAAATTTTAATAAATTCAATTCTAATGTTTTGGCAATTTATTGGCCTTCACATGTAACCCTTCAGCTTGGTTTAAAGTCTAATTTAGACATGTATATAATAATATGCATTGCTCACTTACCCTGACATAAATAATCAATTTTCCTTTTTCTTTTTATACAACTGCAAACATAATAGGAAAGAGAAAAATGTGCTGAGGTTATCAAAGCACCCATGTTTTTATGTTGTGCATCTTTATTGAAAACAGTTATCTCAATTATAAGAAATATAATCACAATATTTTAATCATATATTGAAACATGAAAAAAAAGATCAGAAATTATTATAATTTTTACCCTGCCAGGCATTGTATGTTTCAGTAGCAAGATGGGAACAAAGATGCCTGGAACTTGAATGATTTTGTTGAACAGTCTATTTCCATATGAAGGGTGGTAATTAGTGCAAGTATGAACTAAACAACAATTTCTATAAATATTAGCTGTAGAAATAACGATTTTCTCTACTCAGTTTTCCTGAGCTTATCCTAGATGGATTTGGCTGGGGAATTTTAAACTGCTCGTAATGATATCTGATTTCACAGTTATTTCTCTGAGCATGTCCCTGATGCCATCACTGGTAAAATCATTTCTGTTACAACCCAAAATGAAATCCAGCCATTAAAGAATCAAGTAACAAAATGTAATTCCTTCACAAAGAAAAAGATGTCTTTTCAATAGTAAGGGAGAAATATCAGATATAGCATTGTTTTGAACAGTAATCCAACTATGCTAAAGAAGAACATACTAAATTGTACTAATGAGAACTCTAGGCCAAATACAAACTGAATACAGGATGGATGGATGGATGGATGGATGGATGGATGGATGGATGGATGGATGGATGGATGGATGGATGGATGGATGGATGGATGGATGGATGGATGGATGGTGGATGGAGTACTTCATAATAAGGAAGAGTCAGTAATTTCAGCTCCAGTCAACTGATAAGAGGGGCACTGCAAAGATACCAAATCTTCCTGTTTTTTCAAGAGATTCCAGATAGCAAGTTTTTAATATTAATACTCTAAAAATTTAAATAATCAAGAAATTTACATTGTTTCCCAGAAATTGTGTAAATAAAATCTGTCTGTGAGTCAGGTACAGGCCTGGATTACTTGCTCTGATTGTTTCTATAGTAATTAGAATTGGTTAGCTACAATAAACAGAAAGCCACCTAGAAGTTTGCATTTCTTTTTCACTTAAAATAGCTTTGAATATTGGTATCCATATTTATCAGGGTGACTCCATGAAGTCTTCGATAAAACTGCTTTCAGTCCCCTTGTTGTTTCTGTGCTGCATGGTGTAACCATCATTCTCATGGCTCCATGCATCTGTCTAGAACCCAGCTTGAGAGAGAATGATATAAAAAGGAACTAGTTCTGTTTTACTGTGTCCTCTCAGAAATTCTCCAAAACACTGCCACTCACCTCATTAGTCTGATCTGAGTCACTTGGCCAAGGTCACAAGTAAGAGTAGCATAAATATTCTCTGCTAAGCAGACAACCACATCAGGTAAGTCTAACTTAGGCAATTAAATGGGTATTGAAGAAATTTAAGGAATTGAGATGTCTTTGAAGCATACATTTATTCTCACAGTTAACTTTGATCCATTTAATGCAAGAACATTCTATAACAAACAACAACAAAAGACATTTGTCTGATAAATATCGAATGATGTAAGGATTTACAAGAATTTAAATAACATCCTCAGCCTGTTAACTTCACCAATAGCAACTCCAGATGAAGGAGGTATAACTTCTTTAGATCTACCTATACCCAACCATAACAATGAATGTGATGTTTTATTGTTCTTTTCTCATTAAATACAATAAATATACAAAAATAATTGAAAGTAGATACTTTAGTGTAAATAGAATCATATTTTATGATCCTGCATATAATATGTAAGTTGAATATAAGAGTAATTGTAAACTTCCATGGGTCACCACCCCAGGCCTGATATCACAATGATCATATAATCATAACCTTTTCCCATGGGTAGTTATAATCTTACTTTGAAGGGTAATCATTTTCTCATTCTGTTCTGTGATTCCCAGAATCCCTTTTCCTTCACTACTCTAGGGTGAGTTTGAGATATTTGTAGTCATATTCATGAATGATAATGACTTATAATTATTTATGCTGTGCTGGGATTTCAAGGTTATACATAAAATTAGTTAAAAAGTACTTCCTCTTTGTCTGTTTTGGAAAAGTTTGAGTAAAACTTATCTGCTCCTGGAGTTTATCAGATTTTTCTGGTAGAGCCCCATGGCCTTTAAAATATTCTTTATGGGAACGTTTTTACTGCCTTTTTTAAAACTACTGATGCCAGTCTCTTCATGTCAGACTGCTCAAATTTGGTAAATGTTAATTTTCTAAAATTTTGGTTGTTCATAAATTATGTTGTTCCACCTTACAGTCTTATCATTTAGTACTTTTTCTGATGATTACAAAGACCATGGAGCAATAAAGCTTTCCTCTGATATTATGGTCTTTAGTTCTAATAATACATCTGTAAATTTTTTCTTAATTTTTCAATACTGTTATTAAGTACACAGAAATTAGAGCATTTGTTAAATGCCCCATTGCAAAAAAATGTGAAGAATTTTTATCATTAGGTAATGGTCCTTTTGAGCTCTGGTAATATTTGCTTTAAATTTCATTTTGTTTTTATTTTTAAAAGCTGCTAAAAGAGATAGAAGAAGACATAAGGAAGTGGTAAGACATTCCCTGCTCATGAATTAGAAGAATTAACATCATCAAAATGGCCATCCTTCCAAAAGCAATCTACAGATTCAATGCAATTCCTATAAAAATTCCAATGACATTTTTTAAAGAGATAGAAAAACAATTACAGAAGTTCATATGGAATAACAAAAGACCCTGAATATCAAAAAGCCTCCTGGCCCAAAAAAGAGAGAATAAAGGGCCAACTATCCCAGACCTCAAGTTGTACTACAAAACCATAATAATTAAAACAGCATGGCACTGGTACAACAACAGACAATGAGATCAATGGTATAAAATTGAGTGCTTGGAAATAAAACCACACATATATAGTCAACTAATCTTTGACAAAGGGGGGAAAAGCTTACATTGGAACAAAGATAGCCTTTTCAATAAATTGTGCTGGGAAAACTGGACTAAGACCTAAAAAAAATGGACCAAGACAACATCCTCACACCTTGTACAAAAACCAACTCAAAATGGATAAAAGACTTAAATGTCTGACCTGAAACCATAACATACATAGAAAAAAACTTGGGAAAAACCCTCCAGGAGGTATAATTCAGAAACCCCTTTCTGGAAAAATCTACTGATGGCAAAAATTGAAGGAAAACATAAACAGATGGAACTACAGCAAACTAAAAAGCTTCTGTACAGCAAAAGAGATGACAGAAAAAACTGAAAGAAGTCCAACTGAATGGGAAAAAAGTTTTGACCTCCACAAGAGTGATAAGGGTTTAATAACGAAGATCCACAAGGAACTCACACAATTAAACAAAAGCAAAACAAAAAGCCCAATCATAAAATGGGGAGAAGAACTAAAAAGAAACTTCTCCAAAGAGGAAATACAAATGGCCAACAGGCACATGAAAAATTGTTCAGCATCACTAGCAATAAAGGAAATGCAAATCAAAACCACAATGAGATACTACCTTATACCAGTAAGAATGGCCCACATCCATAAAATGGGCAACAAGTACTGGCAAGGATGTAGAAAGAAGGGGACACTCTTACACTGCTGGTGGGAATGTAAATTGGTCCAACCTCTATGAAAAGTTGTGTGGAGGGACATCAAATTAATGAAAATGTAACTACTATATGACCCAGCAATTGCTCCCTTGGGAATTTACCCAAAGGAGACTTCAATGTGGGTACAAAGGGACACCTGTTCTTGGATGTTTATTGCAGCACTATAATTGCAAGGACATGGAAGCAACCGAAATGTCCAAAAACAGATGACTGGATGAAAAAGATGTGGTATATATACACAATGGACATGGAATATTACTCATCAATTAAAAATGATAAATTGGATGATTTTATGATAACATGGATGGACTTAAAATAATTTATATTAGTAGAAACAAGTCAAAAAGAAAAGGACAGAAACCAAATGGTTTTGCTACTATATGGGACATGGGAAAGAGAAACAAAAATCCATGAAGAATAGTCAAAACAAGCCAACAACCAAATTGAAACACACAACTTGGGGGGGGGACAGGGTGGGGAATGGTCAGGGAGGAGGGTGAAACCCCAGAGATCACAGAGATGTGAAATTTATATATATATATTTTTTTTTTAATTTATTTTGTTTTTAGTAAAATATTAATAATTTTGTTTAATATGTGCTTGGTAGATCTTTACCATCAAAATAATTTCAACATTTCTGTAAACTTTCCCTGTAGACACATTTTTTAAAATTTAACTGAATGTTTTCTCTGATCTGATAATCTTTGTTTTGCGCTAGAATGCTTAGTCTAATTTACATTAAACTGTCTACTTTTAATTATTACTGATATTTGGCTACTCTTTTTGTTATATCTATGTAAGCTTCTTTCTCTCAACTTATTTTGGATTGCTTTTATTATTCCATTTTTCTTAGTAGAAAGAATATTGTCTTATTCTGTTCTTTTAGAAGTAACAGCAATGACAAATAGGTATATTCCAAAACATAAAATGTAACAAAATCTTTACCCTTCTCTTAAACAAAACAGATTCCTTAGAAAAAGTTAACACCATTAATAAATAAGTAATAAATTCCATAAAATAAATGTTATTTTTATATTAAACAATCAATTTATCTTGTTTTTAATTTCAACAAGATGCTATGATAAATTTATGTTCTTTAGAATTTATCAGATGCTTCCATTGCTTTTCATTCTTCTTTGGATATAAAAACGTTGATATTGCTTTCCTTCTCTCTGAAATAAATCTTTTAGAATTTCCTTTATAGAGGTATCTACTCAGGGAAAACTCACTATATTTCTGTTACTTTGGTTTTTTATGTTTATTGAAGTAAAATTGGTGTACTATATGTTTTAGGGATATAGGCTCACAAATATAAATATTTATACCACACCCACAAGCAAAACATCAGTGATCTTCCACATACTCATTGAGTCCTTTCACCCTCCCTTTCTGGTAGCCTCATTTCTGCAGTCAGATTTCTAGGATATTGTGTTGGTTTATTTATGTCTGTTTATTTGCATTAGTTTTTATATTCCACATATAACTGAGATCATCATATCTTGTCTTCTGTGTCAATTGTCACAATATCTTTTTTTACTCAGTCATCTGTTGTTGGGTACTGATCCATAGATTCATATGGGATGTATATATAGAGAGAGAGAGAGAGAGAAATTATGTATACAATATAAAATAGAAAACCTATATATATATATATAAATAGATAGATATATACTTATATCTATAAGATAGATACTTAGGAGAGGAATTGCTGGATCATAGGGTAGATCTGTTTTTAATGTTCTGAGAAATCTCCATACTGTTTTTCATGGGGTCTGGACCAATCCCCATTCCCACTAACAGTGAATGATGTTTTCTTTTTTCACACATTCTCCAACATTTGTTGCTTCTGGTCTTACTGATCTGGGTGTGAGGGTTTGAGGTGGTTTCTAATTGTGATTTTGATTCACATTTCCCTGATGATCAGTGATAATCATCCTCATATATTACGGACATCTGGCCATCTTCTTTGGAGAAGTGTCTATTTAGCTCTCCTGCTCTGCCCATTTTTTATTGGTTTGTTTTCTTTTTGTTGGGACATATGTGATCTTTCTGGATTTTGGACTTAACTGCTTGACATGCTGGATATGCAAATATGTCTTTTTGATAGTTTTTTTTGGCTTGTTTTTTACAGTGCAGAATCTTTTTAGTTTGATGTTGTCCTCTTTATTTTAGTGTTGGTTTTCCTTGCCATTGTTGAGTGCCTAAAGTCATCCCCAAAGTCAATGTCATAAAATTTCTGCCGCTTTTTTCTTCTGTAACTTTTATAGTTTTAGGTTTTACATTCAAGTCTTTAATAATCCATTTTGAGTTAATTTTTGTGTGTGGTGTAATGGTCCAATTTCGTTCTTTTGCATGTAGCTGTCAACAACAGCAGTAGTTGAAGAGTCTTTTCTTTTTCCATTGTATGTTCTTAGTGCCTTTGTCATAGATTAACTGTCCATGGAAGTATGATTCTATTTTGGGCTCTTAATTCTACTTCATTGACCTCTATATTTATTTTTGTCTAATAGCATACTGTTTTGGTTATTATTGCTATGTAGTTATAATTTGAAGTCTGGCAGCATAACACCTTTATTCTATTTTTTGAGAATTGCTTTTGCTAGTAAGGGTCCTTCGTGATTCCACACTTATTTCAATAATGTTTGCTATACTTTTAAAATATCTTTTTCTTATCCCCAGTCTTCAAATAGATTTTTCTATGTCCAGAATTCTAAGTTACCAGTTCTTTTCTTTTATAATACTGGAAATACAATTCCATTTCATTTCTTTTAACTTCTTGCTGTTAAAAAGACACTGTCAGATCTTCTGCAACTCCATGGTATTTAATTAACCATATTTGTCTCTCAACTTTTAGGACTTCCCTTTGTCTTTGATGCTCTGTATTTTTACAATGCTGTCAAGATTTTACGTTTTTTCTTCTTCATAGTAATTGAAAATCTTTTACCTGTAGATTGGTGTACACCAGTTATAGAAAATTCTTAACTGTTATCTCTGCAACTGTTATACTGCTTTTTCCCAATTCTGTCTTTCTTCTCCTTATGGACCCTATATAAAAGCACACAGCAAACGTCCTTAGATTTTTCTGTCATTACCCCTTGCATATTTCCCATTTTTGATTTCTCTATATTACTGCGTGCAAATTAATTTCTCCATACATGCATTTCGAATTTCCTAATTCTCTCTTTAATTTTAAATATCAACAGTTAAGTCTATTCATTATGTTTTTAATTTTTAGTATATTTTTAATTTTCAAATGGTCTTTTATCATTCAAATCTGATAGACCATATTTCAAATTTTTATTCTTTAAAATTTTTCAAATTTCTTTTGATTCCTTACATTTAGAAGAATAATTATCTATAATCAATGCCTGATAATTCTAATATACAAACTACTATGATTTGTGCCTACGTGGGTGTTCTTTCCTGCTGGCTCATGCTATCACAAATCCCGTGTGCTCGGGTGCTCTTCCTTCATTATGTGCTGCTCATGTCCTTGTGAAAGTATTTGTTGCATTTTTTGAGTCCTAATATTAAAATGCCTTTCTCTAGAGAATTTGTACCTTCTTCTAGCAGGCAACTTGGGGCATCCGTAGTCTGGCTCTATGTAAAAGGAAGTTTTTCCTCTGAAAGTTGCTGTACATTATTCAAGTGGTGAACATTGGGGAAAATTTAGGGATATCAAACTGAAAAAGTATACAATGGATATATTCAGAGTCTCTCAGTAATAAGGTTTTTTTTTTGTTTGCTTTCAGGTTTTTTTTTTTTTTTTTCCCTCTGCTAAACAGTAAGCTCAAGCATCCTACCTAGGGTTAGAAGAAGATGGGTAATGTAATTTAAACAATAATAAGGAAAGAGACTTTCGATATCTCTGTAAAACATGGGAGTTTCTACTAGATGACCCATTTTAAACAAGCCATTTTTTTCTCAAAGGTTTCTTGATACCTTCTTGATAGAACTCTCTTAAGTAATAAGGACTTCTTGATACCTTCCTGATAGAATTGTCTTAAACAATAAGGACTTTCATGGATTCATATAAGAAAAAATCTGGAATAGACCAGTGACACTGTTGAATTTTTCTATTAACAAAGAGAACCAACATACTTCTAGATTTCTTGTCCTGTTGATAGTTATTATTTAAGATATTACCTAATTTTAGGATACTTTTAATTAAATACACCCTGACTGATACATAATCTTTTTAAACTTTTGCTAGTCTAATGGGTAGAAGATTTTTAAATTTGTATCTTCCTAGTTATTAATGATATTGGACATCTTTCCAATGCTTGACCACTTTGGATATTCTCCTCTCCAAAATTTCTATCTAAGTATTTGCCTGTTTTTTTTTTCATTTGTCATCCCACTTTCTCTCTCCCTTTTGCCATGTTCACAAATCATGACTCTCTCATATACACACACAAGCACACATACACACACACATACACACACACACACACTCCTACTCTTTATCTTTTAAATAGTTGCCTTTTTCCCAGTTAACTATATTACAAATATTTCTATCCTTGTTTATCTTTTGGCTTTCTTCATGTTATTTTTATTACTCACTTTTATTTTAGTTTTCATGTAGTCAATAATAACTGTCTTTTCCTTCTATAGCAGTTGGAATTCCTGTCTTATTTAAGAACAGCATCCATACTATAAAGTCATAAAAATCTTTTTTTCTAAAATTTCCTCTGACATTTAAATTGTTTTGTATTTCACAATCAGATATTTAATCAAGCTGTAATTTATTTTTGTATATGGTATGACACTGTGGTGCAGCCCTATTTTCTTCCAGATGGATAGATAATTATGCCAGCATCATTTCAAAAATAAGCTATGCTGGAATTTCCATTTCTGCCAAGTAACACTGTAGATGTCCACAAAAGCCTTCCTGGTATAGCACATACAAAAATACTGGATAAAATATAAACAAAAAAAAAAACACTTATTTTTCTATTATATGATAAAGCTGGTGATAATTGTTCAACAGCAAGAAGTCAAGTGCAAATCTAGAAAAGTTCTTGAATATGGGGCCTGCAATTTATCCTGGAGGCATTTGCCAGTTCTGGGTTCTTAGGTGCTTGGTTTAATACACAACATCACAAGGTCATGAGATAAAATATAATTCCTGCAATATTAAAAGGCCAGATTAAGCAATTATGTTGTTTAATCAGACAACTGAGAATAGCATTGTCTTGGAAACAAAAGAGAAAGAGTCCTGTAGACAAGAAAGGTTGTATACCTATTTGTCTGTCTCAATCTTGACTTTGGGTAGAGTAGAAAAATGAAAAACATTTTCTCCCTGAGTTCCTCACTACAAGTTTATATCCACATAGACAATCTTATAGTCACATTTCATGCTATGTCTTGGCCAAAAACAATCTCATCAAAATACTAAAAGTGTTTTGTTAGCACCCTCTGATACCTGACTGAAGTAAATCTGGGGAGGAATACATTTTACTTAAGGATTTCAAATGTTTCCTGCATCTTTAGTTCCAAAGCATTAGATCACAATTAAAATTCACAAAAAAGAGAAAGTAGCCACCATGAGCATGAATCAGCAAAATCAAAATTAGCATATTTAAATGCATAGTACCAGTAGATATTCAAATTATCAGATACTAAAAATAGCAAAATTTTTAAAATGTAGGAAAATTTTAACAGAAGAAGAATAGAGATAAAAGGTACAACTTATACCAAATCTGTAAAAAAATTGTATAAATTTAAGATAACTTATTTTAAAGAGTTCAGGAACAGAATCCATTGTAGGGACACACACTCAGAACATCTTCCAGTGTGAAGAAATTCTGCACCTTTTATCTGTTTACCCTACCTGAATCTCTACACACATTCAACCCTCCCCCCCCCAAAAGTACACATAAATTTTGTGTTTCAGTCTTTCATGTTTCAAAGGAAAATATTATTTAAGAGTTAAGATATTATTACTTACCAGTTTTGATGTAAAGCAACACATTTATTTATTATCTGGAATTCATAAGTTGGACATAGTCAACGAACTAAACTTAAGATTTGACAGGGTTAAAATCCTTTCTGGACAATGCACAGGAGACTACACTTACTTGATTTTTTTTTTTTTTTCAGATTGTGTTTTCTGAAGGAGGTCCTTAGTTCATGCCTCACGCCCACATTTTTTTTTAAATCAAAGGGCAGGTCAAGTCTGTCACATTGCTTCACACTGACCGTGTGTTCATCATCACACCCTATTATTTTTTGACTGTTCATCTGCCTCCTCTTTCTTGTTATTATTATTTATTTCTATATTGTTCTTTTACCTTTTTAATGCCTGTACCTATATAGAGTTCTTAAATTTTCATTTTTCATATCTCCAATATATATATCATTCACTTTTTTGTATGAATTTTTCCTACCAAAGTGGCTTCCCTCCTAGTTTCATAAAAAGCTGAACATGACCAATCTGGTCACATGCTATTCAGGAAATGACTGAAATCTGGGAACGTCAGATCAAAGGTCACTGTAGTCAGAGCAAGAAAAGGAGCACACAGAAAGGTAGGCAGATACTTTCTCAGCTGAAGATAGTTATACATATATAGGCTAAAAGATAAACAGGAATGAGAAATTAGATAAGATACACTGCATAAAGAATACATACTACATACATAGTTCTATTGTTAAACTGATTTATATAGTATATATTTTTAAATATTCATTACTACACTTGTTTTGTAAAAATAACATATATGCCATTAAAAGAGACATGAACTCAAATTACTAGTCAAAAAATGACTTTGGAAATAGTCTAAGTTTTGCATAGAGAAAATACTAAATATTTGTGATAACATTTGAAGTAGAAAAGTCACTGCAGTGACATCAAAGCTATCTAAACTTTATGCAATAAGCATTAGGGAGGGGAACAAGCTTCTAATGCACAGAATTCTACCAAGGTGAAAAATTACTTTCCCCCCAAAAAACTGACCCCTTAAAATTAAACCCACACGTTATATCAAAAAATAAATCATTTTTAAAGACAAGTGATAGAATGTAGTGTAATTGCAACCAAGTATTGTTTACAATAATCTGAATCAATTGAAATCCAATCCAATTTAGTATTTAAATGTACAGGTAAAAAGGTTTTTTAAAAGAAAAACATTTGAAATTATAATAATAACTAGATTCTTAATAGATTCTCGTACTAGTAAATTAAAATAATAAATCTCCTTGTTCCAATTAAAATCGCCACAATTTTAATACCAACTGAAGAGTTGTTTCTGAAGTTGTAAACATAGCCTATTGGTGGAATCTGACCAGCATTTACCTTAATGAAAGGGCAAAGCGTAACTTTCACATTTATGGATAAGAATATATTGTAAAAGCCTTGTTATAATTGTGTGTGCACGTGGGCTGGGGAAATTATGTTAAATTCTTTTCGTTCTGTGTGTAACAATGGAAACCTGTAGGAAAACCACTAGCAAAAGCTTTAGGAATTACAATCATCTCTTAAAAGGATTTTTAGGACAGCCAGATGAGTACCAATTTTACTTCAATTATGAAGTTATAGGGCTCCGGCAGGGAGAGGAGTGTGGAGAGAAAAGTCACAAGCCCTATTTGAAGTAGGATTTTTGTCACAAAGGAATAAAACAAGAGCCCGAACCAATCATTACTAACAGGCTCTAACAATGTAAGAAGATCAGCTGAAACATGATGAGACTGGTTTACTGCAGCACCTAAATAAGTTAGTGAGTATGAAATGGCCCCATAGTCTGGGGTAATAGATTAAAGAGCCAAAAGGGCAAGAACCCCCTTGGCTTTCAGCTAGAATCATAAAGGAAAGTCGAAGATTTCCTACAACCTCTTCTGGTCACCTCCCAACCTTAACCTTCTCTTTTGCGGTGCTTATGAATGGGATGCACAGTAGAAAATCATGTGAAAATGTCACATGTCTACTTTCCAGATGCTTTCATATATTTTATAAATACATACATACACACAGATATATATATATATATATTATATATATATATATATATATATGATCACATTTGAAATTAACATATCCCTGCTAGAAAGAGCAGGAGATACCAGTACACTCACTGATGACAAAAAAACAGCATTCTTGATACTGACTCATTGCTCAGCCGGGATTTTTCCAACTCCTCTTCAAACAGCTACTGTTCTCAGCACAGCTAATAGCCATTTAGTGTTGCCTCACAGAGAAAAATCTGCCACAAAATGACTGCAAATCCTACCGTATTCAGTGGACAGTCTAATAGTACAATCCTATTCAATGGAATGTCTTATAGTACAGTATCATAAAAAAATAAATTCTTAGTTTATATAAAGAAATTTGAATTCAATTAAATATTACATAGTATTGTGGACATAATATAGTCATCAATAGACTGAAAAAGAAAAACCATATTATAATCTTTACAAATTCATGAAAGTACTTGAAATTTAATACGCATTTATGGGGCTTTTTTTTTAAAGCTCCCCCCAAATTAGCACTAAGCAAATTTTCTCAACTGATAACAAGAACTTAAAAAATAAATCTGCAGTTAACATCAGCTTAATGATAAAAGTGTGTACTTTTCTCCTAGAGCCAGCAAAAAACAAGGATCTTCAATCTTAACACTCTTATTCATCATCATTTTGGCAGTCCTAGTCAACACAAAAAGACAAGAAAAAGAAATACAATGTATACAGATCAGCATATGAGACATAAAATTTTCTGTATTCACTGATAAAATGACTGTGCATAAAGAAAATGTCAAAGAACCTTTTAAAAATCTACTCAAGATAGTATAAGCTATTTTGGCAAGTATGTAGGATGTAATGTCAATATACAAAATTAATTTTATTTTTATACATAAGCAATTAACATTTAGGAACTGAGGTATTAAAAATATCATTCACAATAGGTTTCAAAAACATTCCAAATTGAGAGATAAATTCATTTGAATTACATATAAGACCTGTTCTCTGATAACTAAAGCACCACGATTAAAGGACAACTAAATTAATGGGAAAGCATACTATATTCATGGATTAAAGGATTCAATATAGTTGATATGACTGTTCTCTCTAAATAATCTCTATAGTCAACTCTATTAAAAATGCATATTTGTAAAAATTTTCAAGTTAATTATAAAATTTAAATAGATATGCAAACGACTTGTAATGGTCAGTTTAACTTTGAGAAATGAATAAAGTTGAAGAGATCACAAAACCTGATTTTAATACTTAGTATAAAATTACAAATATCAGTAAATTTTGAAGCAGCCTATTTGTAGACACATAGGACACTCAGACTAAAGAGGCGAGGAATACATTCATGTTTATAGTCACTGTATTTTAAATAAAGGCTCTCAGGTAAATGAAAGGATAAATTTTTTGAGCAGGTGATGCTAGAATGGAAACAACTATATTGAAACAGCTATATGGATACAAAAATTAAGTTGAATTGGACTACAGAGCTAGATAAAAAGGTTGAAATGTTAAGCGTCAGCCTAGGTAGCCGCATGTGGTGGGGACCAGGGATCGTGGTTCAAGTCCCTTCCGGGGCAACACAGCGAGACCTAGTCCCCAAAAATAGCTAGATGTGGTGCGCACCTGTAGTCCCAGCTACCTTGGGAAGCTGAGGCTGGGTATTGCTTGAGTCTGTGGTACCCCAGGCAACGTGAACCTGCAGTTACACGGGCAAAAATAGCAATACCTAGTCTCAAAAAAAAAAAAAAAATCTGAAAAAATGTACTTATGACCTTTGGAGAAAGACTTCTTAGTCAGGATGTAATACATAATAATTATTATTATTTTTTTTTTTTTTTTTTTTTTTTTGAGATCAGGTCTCGCTATTTTTGCCCGTGGAACCACAGGCTCTCATTGCCTGGGGTACCACAGACTCAAGCAATCCTGGCCAGCCTCAGCTTCCCAGATAGCTGGGATTACAGGCATGCACCACCACACCCAGCTATTTTTTTTGGAACTAGGTCTTGCTACAGGCCCCAAGCAGAACTTGAACCACGATCCCTAGTCCCAGCCGCTTCATAGGCTAAAGCTTACACATAATAATATTTTTTAAAAATATATACACCATCTAAGTTTAATCTTTTACAAAGAACATTTTCAAGAAAAAAAAATGGGAGAAAATAGTAATAATATACATATCTGGTAAGGGACTTGTATTCAGAATATATAAAGAACTCTTAAATTCAACTATAAAAAGATAACCCAGTTTTTTAACATGCAAATCATTTGACATTTTATAAAGGAAGATACACAAATGTCCAATATGCACATGAAAAAAATAATTGAACATCATTAGTTGTCAGAAAAATGCAAATGAAAACCACAATAAAATGCCACTACATAATTACTTGAATGGATTAAAGTTAAATAGCATGATTATACCATGTGTTCACAAAAATATGGACCAACTGGAACTATCATACATTTCTGTTGAGGTTGTGAAATGGTACATGCAATTAGAAAACTACTTGAGAGATCAAACTTCTAAGTATATACTTATAATATGACCCTGCAATTCTACTCTTCTTTTCCAATAGAATAGAAAACATGTATCTAAAAGCTTTTACAGAAACATTCACAGCAACTTCATTAAAATCGGTCCCCATATGGAAATATCCTGCATACACTTTACTGCATTGATGGGTAAAAAATAAAGCAAAAACAAAAACAAAAATGTAGTACACCCACACACAGAAACAAAATACTGGTATATCCAACAATAAGAATAAATCTTTAAAAATGTATTGAATGAAAGAAGACAAATGTAAAATAATGTTTTTGATAAGATTTATTTTGTGAGAAACTCTAGAAAAAGTACATCTAATCTGTTATAGAAAACAGATCAGTTGTCTAGCCCTGGTGAAAATGGGGATTAACTGGGAATGGTTGAGGTGATAGAAATGAAGTGGTGGCTACACTGATCTATGTATTCATCAAATTGTACCTTTAAGATGTATATATTACATCGTGTCTACATTACACCTCAACAAAATTGATTTTTGCAAAAGAAAGACTGCTTCCAGACTGAACTGGAGAGTTAAACACTGACTTCTCAGTATTTTAGGCAGAGTTTACATGGAGTTTACAGTCTAGCTGCACTAAATTCCTTTTCTCTTTAATTTACAGAACTGTATATTAGCCATTTTATTCTCCAAGACCTTCTGTTGCCATCAAAGATCTGCTTTATATCACTGCTGACAGAATGTGGTCTCAGGGATAAGTCATTATTGAAAAGACACATTTTGGGGCCCACTGTCATAGACTAACAGGAAGATGTTTCTCTCCCTCCTTAATCTTGTGGATTTTGATCATGGGTAAGACCAGCATCAAACAATAGGAACATTTACTTTAGAATGTCTCTGGTCTCCAGATATTTGGGGGAGAAATATAAAGAAAGAAATGTGTCCAGAATAGATGTCAGATTGTTACCAAATCAAGTCTATGGGATATAAAACCAAGAAAATACACATAGTCGAGATCTAAGACTTCTCATAGGGTATATGCTAAATATGACTTATATAAAACTATGATAAATAGGATAATGTCTTATAATGGTGTTTCCCAAAGAGAAGGACAAGTACTAGTAATGATATATAAAGTGATTTTAGCAGTTCTTGAAACAAATTGAACAGTGAGTCACATGATTTCTTCCCTAGCTAAATCTCTTAGCTTTTCTGATTATGTATCAAAAGCTTTTCATTTCATGCTAGTATGTCTTTGATACTTCTTTCTTCTCTCTTTAAGCAAAAAGAATATTTGAAATACTTAAATGGAATGTAGAAATTTATACACATTATCTTTCATTTCTGGCAAACTGTTTTTTCATTGATGATAGTGAAGCCAAAATAAATGCTCTTCAGGAGGAAACAAAAGTGAAATAGAGGAACAGTGAATTTATTTTTTTAAATGTTGAGTTAAAAATACTATAGAAGAATACTGATGGTGATTTATAAATACCTGAAATTGGATAACAGTAGCTTTAGGAAATGTTAATTTGTAAGGAAGAGTATATGTCTGCATATACATATTAACATTATCAACAAGCATTGAATTTTAATTATTTGTTCAATATCCCTCAAAGTATCAGAGTATAAATTACTGATAAAAGGCAAAATTAAGATTTTTCAGGTTCTTATAAATTAGGATGAAATACTATAAAAATGAGGAAAAGACAATGTATCTGAACAATATTGAAGGTTCATGCTCCATTCTAACTTTGTCTCTCTGCCAATGAATGTTTTTGAGTGTGGGCACATAAAGAAGATAGCAGAAGATACCCATGAGAAAAAAGATTCCATTTACATAAACATTCACAATCTTCTATTCAGTTTTGCTCTTTCTTCCTGTTTTTATGCTTGGTGTACATTTCAATTTCTTTAGACAATTCATTATAAAAAGAGTTCATAAAAACCTTTTACTTTAGACTTATTCATCACTTCAAAAATTACAAATCATGTGAACAAATTCCTTCAAAAATGTTATGCACTTAATGTTTTTACGGTGCTGTGCCATTCAAAAAACTTAACTTCAAATAGATTGAAGCTACCATTTTTTTAAAAAAGGAGAAAGCAGATTTTCTTCTTTAAAGAAACGAAAGTTTGATTTCTATCATGCTTATAATTTTCCAAGAGTGAAAATAGATTTGGAATCAACAAAGATAAACCTCTTACCTGTTGGAAGATGCAGTGTTATATTGTTGCAAAAATCTGTGAAGCAGCATTCAGTTTTGGTAACATTGTTGGAACTGTGACAGAAGACTTGAGCATTTAGCTCCGGGAGAGAAACACAGGATTTGATCACCTGTTCCTTTCCATTGGTTAGCATAACAGAAGCCCAACATGCTCCTTCTGTTTGGCAGGTGAAGTTTGAAGAGTCACACAAAAGACATACACACTTCAAACCTGGGAAGCATAAGGCAAAGAGAGCTTTAAGATAAAAAGAAAATCATGCAAATTTATTTCATAATTTTTAAGTACAGAAATGAAAGTCAAGGGTAAACACATGCTAATGGGGAATAGCCTTCTCGGTCATGCAATTTATTAAAATGGTAACCTAGTCATCATTTACTACCACTTGTGTTTATGTGAACGTACTGAGTTACTACTACATTTTAAAACAACTTTCTTCCTATGGTCAAATTCCTCTTTCCTAAGTGCTAGCTGCTCATTTCCAAATCAAGAGCTCCTGTATTAGAATGTTCACACACAGCAACAAAGGGTGCAGTCCAGCATCGCTTGTAGGACTTTAAATTGTGATTATAGCAGATGGGTTCTGCTCATTTACCTTTCTCCTCTAAACTTTTAAATGAATATGTCAAATACCACTGTAACCATAGACATTTACAGCTCTAAAAAAGTGTTTTTTTTTTTTAATTTTCTTTGTTGTTTCATATTGTCATAGTATATACAAGGCATTGAGGAGTCATTAGAGTTCCCAATTCTAACTAAAGAATACATCTTAGATAAGAGTACTAAAAACAGAAGCTGTGACCTTCAGGCAATTTTCTTTAATGAGCACATTCTATTCTGTAAAGTAGAAACATACATCAATAGTAAAATTTGATATATCTGCATCAACAGAACTTTCACATGTTAGACTTTGCTAAATTATGTTTATTTAATTTTCTCAATAGCCTCCCTTATTATATAGGACTCACACACATTATTAACTCTGTTAGCATAGAGTCCAGAGAATGTGAGTTTACTCAAATTCTATTTTAGTATAATGGTTTCCAATAGTAGTGTTAAATAAGTGTTGTCTTATTACTTGATGAATTTTTGTTAAATCTTAATTGCCCTCCATCAATATTGGTAATGACTCAAAATGGAACTAATTTTATACCTGTTAAATAGTGGATATATAAATGATTATTTTTATATTGAACTTTATATAAAGAGCAAATATATGAATAATATTCATATGTAACTGTATTTGAATAAAAGAACAGATTCCATATTAATCAACAGATCTTATCTCTTCCTTTGTTGATTTTTCTTGACTAGTAAAATAACATCCCTAAAACATTTTTATTACTATGTGAGAGAAATATAATACTAAAACTATTTTATTATCTACATTGACACAAATACAATAACTCACTCTTCTATTTATTCCACTGGTGATCATATAATCCACCCTTTTGTTGTCATTTATATACTACCAAAACTTTTACAATCTGGATTGATTATGATTTAGTAAAGCAAGCTATATATACCCAGGGGGTTTAAAAATATGTCAGCCAATGGCTGTGGTGCGGTGCCTGCTTCCACAAGGCCCACCGAGTCCTTTGTGTCCAGGATTTTGGTGGACCCCAGTCACTGCCCTCAGGTTAGGGGAATAGGGTTGGGGGTATGGGCACCCTATGGGGCCCTCTGGTCTGTGCAAGAGGTGGGAGAAGCCCTGCTGGGATGCAGGTGGGCATGAGGGGCACTAACCCCCTCTGGTTTATTCACACTCCCATCAGTCCCTATCAGAAACAAGAAAACTATAAATAATCCAACAGAAGAAACAGATGAGCTGAGGGATATGATTAAAAGCCCTGAATACACAATTTCCCTTGGTAGTACCCAAAAGAGCCCGAGAGAACCACTGAAGAGACTGTGAGACCAATATAGCGATGACTTGTCAGGATTATTCCAACTCCATCACCAGGATCTAGGAGCTAGAATTCTGGCGCTGAGAAGCCTCCAGCAAAATTAAAGTGCACTCCTTCTAGAAAGTGGGAGGAAGGCTACAGAAACATAGCAGCCACCCAACAGCTAAGTGGCAAACCATGATTGCAGAGAACAAACAGACCAACCATCAGTTGATATTGCTCTCCTCAAAGAAATTTCTCAACCAATGAAGGAGAGGAACTAGGCTCTCTAAGTCTGTAACCAGAACTAAAGGTTGGGGAAATATTAAGAACATCCAAAAGGGACTGAGAACAGAGAGGAGGTAACATCCTACAAGAAGGAACAGGCACTGGTGGACTCCAAATAAGCTCAGACTGGTTGCCAAATGTAAGTTGAGACTCAAAACTTGAGCAGTATTGTCTACCATGACCCAGGAGCACAGATCCTTGTCCATGAAAAAGACATTGCTCCAGAAAAAGAACAGACTAAAGAGTTAAACATGGATCAGCAAACAGTAACAAGAGAGGAGATGGAGTGACCAGAATTGGGGGGGGGGGGGAATAACAGGGAGCGGGGCATTCCCAAGGGGACCAATAATGATACAAAGATGACTGAAGTTGTATGATACTAAAAATAAATTATTTTTTAAAAACCATGTTACTTTTCTTGTGTGAAAAATAGTGAGTACTTATCCCACCCAATCTTCTGATAGTAGAATATCATTATCTAACATCTCCTAAATTCAATCTGACAAATATATTCAAATTCTGATTATACTCATTTTTTAATCCTGGGCATTACTTGACTATTCTTCCTTTGTTTACCTATATGAAAGACAGGAAGAATACATCTCTGCATAGTGTTGTTGTGGCAATAAATTAGTTGATGTGTCAAAGTCCTTAGAATGTTACTGGTTCATAGGAAATGCAATGTAAACATTAGTGACTATATCTTCTCGCACTAGAGGAGGTAAATATAGTTGTCCTATACAAACAGAAAGTGTTTATAATCCAAAAGGATGACTGGATGAACAGTGGTGCACAGACCCATTTAGAAGGCATAACAGAAATGCATTTTTTTCTGTTCTGCCAAGAGTGAGTTGAATACTCTCATTCCTTCAGGTCCCAGGTCAGATTCTAGACAGTCACACAGCAGGGTGGCATCTGGCAATGATTCAGAAAAAGAACTGAGGAAAAGACAAAAATGTCCCAGTCCTAGCTCTATCATTGATTTGTTAACTTACTTTGGAGAAGATATTTAACTTTACAGGGTTTCAGTGCCTTCCTCTGAAAATGGAAAATAAACTGGAATAGGGGCAGTAGGTCCAGAAATGAAGTGTCATACAGTGCCAACATTTTAAGATTTTATGAATTCACAATTCTTTGACAATTAAGAAACTTAGTCCACAGCAGTTACTCTTTACCGTTATAATTTAAAGAGCTGTGGCTAGGAGCAGTATCTTTCCTGACACAAAATCTCCAAACTTTCGTTGCTAAACTCCTTATCAAAGTCTCTTCAAATTTTCTTTTCCAAAGAAAAATATAGCAAGGAAATCAAGGCAGCCAACTGATAAACATGAATTCACTGAGTGGCAAAAATCTTAAAGCAATCAACACTTAAAAGATTTTAGTTTTACATGCATTTTTGTGTGTGTGTGTGTAGTATAATTCCCAGTGCAACTGTGGGAGTTGGTTATCACTATTTTACTGATAATAAATGACATATGATCAAGTGATTGAATTAATATGGCAATTGTTAGATTACTCAAGCTAATAGTCCATCCTAAAACTATAATAATAGAAACTATTCTCTCACCTCATCAGTATCTGACAATTGTGTATAAAATATACTTAGAATACAGTTGAAAGAAATTAATAAATTAGCAATAAATAATTGAGGTTTTTGACAAACTATAGAAATGATCCCTGAAAGTATAGTCTTAATTGAGGTTTTTGATTTGCAAGTCTTAGTTACCTTTTTAAAACATGATTGATATATTAATCATGTTTTTCTATTGATGTATAATTGATTTATAACATACTAGTTTCAATGACTTAAAAACATTTTTATATGTTGAGAAATAATTGTTACAATACTTACAGTTAATATTTTTCTACAAATTTCACCTACCTGTTTTCTGAGGAAGCGGGTAGTAAAATATCGGTCAATATGTGCCTTCATTTAGCATAAATAGCCTTATCTTTCAAGGAGTCTAAGCTGTGTATCATGTGCAAGCTTCTCTGAAGATAACCTGATACTTTAGAACTATAGCTCCATATAAAAATGATTACATGTTAGTTCTCAGTATGGAATAATCTGGATGCACACTAAATGCTTAAGAGAATATAAAGTTTCCTTTAGTTTAAAGTAAAAGGTACCAATCAGAATGATATATACCTAGGTTAGTACAGTTAAAACATAGTAAATGACACCTTATTTTAAATATTCTATGATGGAAAACACTGACAAAATTGAGAATTTCTAATGGTAACAGTTTCAAACATCTACTAAATCTTATTTTTACCAGGTCATTTGGCAGAACTGTCACACTGACAACATACAGAAAGCTAAAAGGAACTTAAGATGTATATCTAATATATAATATATTTATTTCCCACCAATCCACTATATGGTTATGTTTGGTATATAATTAAGCTATATTTATGTCAACCATCTTCAACATAGAACCCTTGTGTTGCCAATTAAAACATAAGATGTCCTTCGTGATTAAACTTCTGTTTTCATATTTTGCTTAAAAAAATTGACATTGAGTCAGTGATACTAAAGTATTCTATGACAGGATAAATCTGGTTATTAGCACACAGTAGTCCAGCCTTATGTTTCTTTATGGAACACTTTCCCTTTATACTGTACTTGAGTCATATGGAAGGAGACAGCAAATGAAGTTGAAGGACATAATTACCCATAATAAGGAGATCTATTAGATTTTCCCCACAAGGAAGATTGCACATTTCTTGTGTCTCCTCCCAACCTTTAATTATCCCCATTTCCCCACTTTTTGCCAATTAGTCTGTAAAAGTCAAGACAGCTGCTACCCACAAGACATCTGTTACCCACATGAAACAAAGGATGTGCACATTCCTAACCAACCAGAAAATAAATTTTCATCCATATTTACATGTGATGGCAGGCAAACTCTGGTACCCAGAAATGTAAAAATCATCAGACTACAAAAAGAATACACATACACACACAGATATTGATATATAGCAATCTGCATTTATGTTATATTTGCTTGGGAAATGTTCATTGTTTTTGAATTAGATATGATTCTCAGTACATTGGTTTCGTATTAACTAGATTTCCTACATTTTATGTATATATACTAAAATATCTTTAGACCAGTCTTGTATTTGACACATACCCTTTTCTAGACACTAGTTGATTCAATTTTGCTAATTTTAGAACAGACTATTAAAAAAAACTTTTTTAATTCAAAAACTGTTTCAAATTTGACCTACTGAGTAGGTAACATCTTCATCACTTTCAGGCTTCTGAATTAAAAAGGGAACAATTCAAGCTTATCAGCTGAATATGAAAAGTACAGCAGTAAGGAAGAAGCCAGGACAAAGTAGCACAGCAGCATGTATGTGAAGAAAAGCTGGATAGGGTCAAAGGAAATCAGGTGTAGAATATCTTTTTCCTTTCTATTCCTCTTCAGAATTTCATGTGCTTGTCAGGCAGTCATTTCAAAGCACTTGCCTTTTTTAATAGTAAAGAAAAATGGAATAAAAGAAGAAACTAGAAATAAGATGTGGATAATATATATTCAAACTTTTTGGCCTCAATCAAGATTCAACTTTTGGAAATTTTATTTGCAAGTGTTCACAGCAATACTTCTAGAGACTGGGGCCTGGTTCCTCAGAATATATATGATCACAGAAATGACATACAACACCAAAAGTGACTTAAAAGAGAATTAAACAATCTAAGTTTACTAAGTAAAAAATGAAAACATTTCTCAATGATGTTAAAATGCTAATCAAAAAGTAGAGTTTAAAAGTGACTACAATTTGTTGCTGATTTAATTAACAGCCTCAGAATTGTGACTAAATAAGAACATATATATATATATACGATGTCATAGAACTGCAAGTATGATTTTAAAGCTTTTAAGTTTGAAAATTTTAAAAAATGATCAGTTTACCATTTTTACTTATAAATATACTAATTGCAAATGTCACTTTTCCAATAAGATCTTTCCAAAGAAAGCTATTAATAACATTAACCTCTAAGTTCTACATTGATATAAATTAACCACAAAAGAATATAACTTAATTTGAAGGGGTTGATGACAAAATTATTTGGTGGATTCTCTAAAGTAACCCCTGAAAGAGATGACAATTATTCCCTCCTGCCTTTAAGAGCCAGGGCATCAGTGAACAGCATACAGGACAGAGAGCAGTTGCAAGTCATCTCTTAGTTGAAATCCTTTGTCCCTTAGATAGAACACACTGCCTGTAGTGTGTTCCACTTTAGATTTTGTAGCTATTCAAACTTTAGATTTTGTAGCTATATATAGAAAAGAATCTTTTGTGGGGTCTCCCATAATCATATCATCATCATATCAAAGAAAAAATGTTCTTAACCACATCACTCATTTCCACTATTGTCCTCCTACAACATTCTTACTTATTTTGAGAAACTATTTTTCTTCCATGGCAGCTTAAATAGTTCTTCATCAGACTGTTTCCTCCAGATTGGGTTTTTTCCATTTAATGTGCTCTACTTAGGAATGAAGCCATGCTCAGTGGATTCTGATTACATTTCAAATAAAACAAAATCCGTATTTATATTACAAGCCAATATTTTAGTAGATCTGGTCTCCTCTAAGTTCTTAAAACCCACTTCTTATAACTCAGCTCTTCAAAGACACTGGTTTCCTCTGCATAGCTCTACTATATCAGATTTCTCCTCCTCCTAGCCTTTGCTCCACTTAGTTTCAAAAGCATAACCTCAGAGATGCTGTCTATTATAATCAGATCACTGCAATAAAATGAATTTAGCAATGAAGGCTGTTGCATGAATTTTTAGGTTTCCCAGTGCATATAAATGTCATGTTTATACTTTTGTAGTGTACAGTGTGCAGTACCATCATGTCTAAAACAATATATATGCCTAAGTTTAAAAAAAAATTTTTGCTAAAAAATAATAGAGTTCAAGCTGTTGAAAGGAAATGGTGGTGGTATTCTTGTTCCATGTAGGATTGTCATAAGCCTTTAATTTCTGAAGAATACAATGCAATGAATTTACTAAACTGAGGCATGCCTATATAGAGTCAATGTTTTCTTCCATTTCATGAATTGATCATTTTATTTGGTTAAACCCAAATTTTTATGTAATTTGATTTTGGTGAGATAATATATACATATATATGTATGTATATATATATATATATCTTCTCTTTTTAGTTAATTCCTAGATGTCAAAAAGAAATTACTTGTCAAAGATTATTGTATTAGCAGAATGTGTATGTGTCTGTGGCGAAAGATTGAAAGAGATTAATTTATTTTAAGATATTGGCTCACTTGTCAGGGCGGGGGAGGGTGGGAAAAAAAAAAGAAACAGGTTCACTGAATTGTAGAAAATGATTCAACTCTAGTATCTGCAGGTAAGCCAGCAGACTAGAGATCCAGGGACGAGCTAATGTTTTAATGTAAGCCTGAAGATACTTTACAGAGAGCATCCCCTCCTCTTCTGGGGATCTCAGTTTATTTTCTCCTAAAGTCTTCAACTGATTGATCATGCCCACACAGTTATACAAGCTAAACTGTTTTACTCAAAGTCTATGTATTTAAAATTTAATGTCATCTAAATAATATCAGCACAGCATCATTCAGGCTAGTGTTTGACCAAATAGCTAGGTGTCATGATCTAATCAAGCTGACATATAAAATAACCATCACAGGTATTTACTATATGTTAAATATTTGATAAAAGTGAAAGGAGGGTAGAAAGGAAAAAAAAAAGAAAAGAAAATTCCCTAAAGTAATTGTACAAATGTAGAACATTATAATTATGTGGTAAACCACAGCATGGATATATACAAGGTATGCTAGGCTACAGAGGCTGAGAATCCTTAATCTAGTTGGGGTTGGGGGTAGGAGAAGGCCAGGGTGGCTGCTCTGAGTCTTGAGTCTCCATCCCTCCCCCATCCAGAGTATCAGTCCCATCTTCCCCTCTGAGTAGACCTCAAAGACCTCCAACTGTAGTACTCATCTCCCAGTCAGAGGGGGAACTGAAATGTATGAGCACTAACATGCCCTGCTTTGCCAGCAGATTCTTATCATACCCTTTCCCCAGATGGAACTCCATTCCCAATGACAGTAGGCCTCTAGGTGTTCCTGCCCCCACCCACACAGGGTCTCATGAACCCTACAGATTGTTGGGAATGTCCAGCCACATTTTCTGGAGTTGCAATGCAGGGCTCTGGGGTCATATCATAACCCTATGTGTTTTCAGGTTCTCTCTGAGGTGACCAGGATTTATTAGACTTTCAATTGGGCTTTGGAGTGAGTGAACACTTGACTCCATCAACTCCTGGCTCTTGTTGCACTTAACTAGTTTCCCAGTACACACACATTGGGTACTATCTAGCAGCTGCACACAGGCTTTTCATTACAGAATGACCTCAGCATTTCTCCAGCATTAAAAAAAAACCATGTCTCCTTAAAATAGACACAAGAATCTCACAACCTTAGTTTTCCGTTGAGGGTTTGAAATAAAATGTAATGTCGAACTTGTCTAGAAACAAATCAAGGTAATTGTGAACTGAACTACTTTTTCATTGAAAAAAATGCCCCTCTGCTCTCCAGTCCCTTTGAATATCACTACTGAGTCCTGGGGAATGACTGTGAGAGCACTGCTTACTAACTTGGGGCTTATTGAAGAAGCCTTTGCTTGCACCCAATGATTCCAGCTGTCCAAATATGGCAGTGAAAACTTTACAAATTATAAGAAAATAAAAAGTGATCATTAAAGCCTTTATTATGGTTTGCCTATTTAGGTCATACTGACCACATTTGATGTTCACATAAAATTATACTTGATAGTTGTCGCTACCACATTTATAGATTTCACTGACCAGTCAAATTTCACAAATAATTCTGGGACTCAAAAAAGAATTGCCCACAATTTTTGGCTGCTCCAGAAAGTATCCTGAAAAAGAACACTTTAAATACCATCATTAAAAAAAATAAGGGAGAGTATTGTAATAACCAATTAAGGAAAAATATAAATCTCAGCAGTAAGGACTTTGCCATCAACAAAGATATCTCTTAAATTTTTCAAATATTGAAAAATGTATTATATTTACAACATCACACTTCTATTTATCTCCTTTTATTACAAATTGTTAGTGGGTGGGGATGGAAGAGACAAGGGATTAACATTTAAAAAGTAAAGGTTGAGTGTTCAATCTATCCTTGTACTTTGTTCACAATGAATGGCCATGATTCACATATGGATATTCTCTAAATCAGAAGAGGCAATCTTCCATTACACTATTTTTTCTCAATATAGAATGCTGTGGGAAACAAAATAAGCTGAATAATAATAGCCACCCACTCCACACTACAATGAAAACAATAGCAGGAGATCAAGTATCTGGCTCAGAAGAAACTTCTTTGCTTAGTGAATGCAGTACTGGTTCCTTCCAAGTCAATTCAAAGACTTGGCAAATCTTCACCTAACTAAAAATTCACCTTGCATAGCCTCCTTCAGCACAGAGTCACAGACCTTTATACTATATTTTATCTACTTATAGGACTTGGAAAATGACATATAATGTCTGGGATATTACAGATTCAAGATCAATATTTTTTGCTTGTCCAATCTGTGTTTTACTTCATGGTAAACTCTTGATCAGGAAAACGTTTTTATAGGAAATAATTACCAATTATGATCACCTCCTGAAGAATAAAATTTCCAGCAACATCGTATAGTCAGATACAGAGATTACTACTCTATCACATGAAGAATTAAATATGTGTAAAGAAAAGTACAAGAGTTCTGATCTAGTCTATTGTATTTAAAGTTCAAGTTTGAAGACATGGAATTTTAATATTAACTGAGGCTTGTGTGTCCTCAACTCATCTGACCAAGAAAGAATACAATTAGAAATCTCTAATGTCCTTACCAGTTCTGAAGTTCTGTATCCCTAGGAGATTAATGCATCAGTGGTCACCAAGCATTGGAAAGTGAATGCACACTCAGAGAACAAAGAAGTTGTCCTATAATCATGCTACACAAATAAAATTGTTCAGGAAAATCTTGTATCTGTCTTATAAAGAAGCAGATGATCAGAGTTCATACTTAAGAGACTCATTAAGTCATGGAAGTGCAACTTTGTGCTTTCATTCTCCATGAATTAAAGAATATGGAAACCAAGTGGGGGAAGGTTTCACAGAATTTAGAGATTAAGGAGAACATGTGACAGTCAATCTATTTGGGAAAGATGGAGTAAAACACAAAAAAACTAATAATAAAAGGTTTTAAAATACAAAATGACAGTTTAAAGAAATCAATTAAAATAATAAATCAAAAAATGATAGAACTAAAATAATATGCAGACAGAAAAAGAGAACTTTGTCAAGTTTAGGATTAAAGTAGCAAAGAAAATTGAAAAGTTAAAGTCCTCGAGAGTTCTCAGGGGTTCACTTGTCAGGCATTTTTATCACAATCCACAGTTCCTCATTTTATGATCAGATATGGTAAGGAATAGATAATTCTTAGTCTAGAAATGAAAGGAAACTATCCGAAGTTAAAAAACTAACTAAAAATAGAGTGGCATGAAAAGTTGAAAGTGGAAGAAGAGGGCAAGTGATTTATGAGGAAAGTTTTTATAAAAACTGATCTCAATTGGGTCTGCTTCTGACAATGACCCCAAGACTCAAAATATTTAGCTTAGATAATATGAAGAACTCACACTGTACAAGCGTAAAAACAGCAGCACCTGCCCCTCTGTTCAACAAGATGAGTGGCAGTAGGAGCTGAAGATTGAGAGACAAATTCTTAATTTTTATTGTTTTAAACATATGTTTTTAAAAATATATAATTCCCAGACTTTAAGGACTATGAAATCTGCTTTAGAAGATGGGTTACATGATTTCCTTTGGAATTGTACTTTCTTTTTTTCTATCAAAGTATCACTAAACAAAATAACTATTTGATTTTACAGCTACACAATTATGTGTCAAGATGAAAAAGTAAGGAAATACAAAGAACTTGAGCACCTCAGAGAACTCTTAAAAAAATTCATATTAACCAGAGTAAAAGGATATTATCCTGAGTTTTTGTTTCTCTTGGGATAAGCCAGGATAAAACAATAAAAACAAAAAATAAACTATGTGAAAACCTTATCTTTTTAACTCTGTTCATCTGAGTTTAACTTTGTGGAACTTCATCAAGGTACAGTGAAAGGATCCTGTGCTCTAGAAGATTTTGTATCTGTAGTTGAAATCCTGAGCCCTGCTAGAACAGGCCCTCTCTAAATGTGACCATATTGGTGAAGTAGGGGGAGTAACTCCTATTTTGCAGGGCTTTTATGTGATTAAAGAGACATTTTAGATAAAAGATTTAACACACAGCAGATGTTTTAAAAAATTAAAAAGTAAACCATGGTTAAAAATTTTTCAGAGTTTCCACATTCAAGGCCTAAAAATATTCCCTAAAAATAAACTGTAATTTTAACTTTTAGTGGTAAAATTAATGCATTGGATATACATGTTTACTTTTAATAATAGACACCTAAATTTTAGATAATTTATAATGTAATGCTAATAAAATACCTAAAAGTAACTTCAAATGTTTTCAACAACCCCTTCTTAACTTTTTCTTTGATAGTGACACTGACACATTCAGGATATAAAATTAGCAACTATGAAATAGACACTTTTTTCCAAAACAAAATTTTGGCATGTGAACATAATGAGAACATAGATGTGTGTAGAATATTAACACTTATATTTGGGTTCTACACTATTTTTTACCTTGAATCAATTATTTCTTGGGTAAAAAAGAACAGAGTGGAAATAAATAATGCAAAAAATAAAAAAGAGAGTTAAAAAAAATGGTGAGACCAAAAGTTGATTTTTTGAAAATAGCAAAATAGATAAATGTACAGCTAGGCTCAATGAAAAGAAGAGAGTAAACTTAAACATCAGAAATAAAAGAGAACAAGTTGCAACAGATACTTTAGAAATTCAGAGGATTATAAAAGATTATTATAAACATTTGTATTCCCAGTAAATTGAATAACCTAGAAGATATGGACAAATTCTTACAAATATACAAAAATCTGAGACTGATCAGAAAGAAATACAAGTCTTAGCAGCCCAATTTCAAGAAAGGAAATTAAAAATGTAGTAAGTGTCCCAAAAAACCTAAGTCCAGTATCAGACAACTTTACAAGTGAGTCTTACCAAACCTCTAAAAATGATATAATACCAATTCTGTTCAAACTGTCAAAAAGTTAAAAAAGAGGAAATACATTTTATGAAGCTAACATTTCCTAATCCCTAAACCAGAAAAAGATAAATTATAGACCAGTTTCCTTAATGAACATAGACACAAAAATTCTCAGTAAAGTCTTAACAAACACTTGAATTGTGCATTAAAAGGATTATACACCATGACCAAAAGGGATCTGTGCTAGAAACACAAGCATGGTTCAGCATCCAAAGATGAAGCAACACAATTCACCACATCAATAAAAGGAAAGATAAAAACCATATGATCACATCAATAGATGCTGCAAAAGCATTTTATAAGATTCAACATCTATTTATGATTTAAAAAATCAACTGGGACATATCTAAATATAAAAAGGTCATATAAGACAAACTCACAGCTCACATCTTTGTCAATGTTGAAAAACTGAAAGCTTTTTCATTAAAAACTGATATAAGCCACGAATGTCCATTTTCAGCATTATTATTCGCATAGCATTAGAAGTCCTGGCATTGGAAAAAGTAAAGAAGGACATAAAATAAATCCAAATGGGTGGGGGAGGGGAGAAGTAAAGCTATTATTATTTTCAGATGACATGGTAATATAGATAAATAACCCTAAAGACTCTATGAAAACACTAATTGAAGCAATGATTCAGATATAAGTATATCAGAAAATATATCTGAAAAAAAATCTGATCTCTGGGACATAAACCACCCACAGACTAAGCTAGCCTCATAATGTTTCATGACTTTTCCTTTCATATTTTAATTTGTCTTGAAAGAGGGGACAAATAGGCATAGTGCCTTTCCCTGGGTAAAAGGTAATCAAGGAAATGCTGACTACCCACTGCGTGCAGAACCCTAGACCAATAAGGGGTCCCTTTAATCTGACTCAGCAAAATAAAGCTTGTTAATGCATTAATGAGTCTGTGTATGGACTGCAGCGGCAAGCAAAATTCTCCATAAGCAAGCTTAATGCTATAGTAAACCAACAAAAAGAGCCTGAGCAGCATGCATAAGTGCTCCCTTATGGTGATAAATGACCTTTCAAGTTGAAGCAAATGCTTTCACCTACAAGAGCAGGTGAGAAATGCTGCATTTACAGTGGGCTTTATCTATGTATAGATAATGTCCCTCAGTTGCAATTTCCTTTGCTAAGAGAAGATATCACTACTCCATGCTAATGAAAGAAAATTATCCTAGTTAATCCTTGACTTCATTTTTATCTACCATATACAAAAGATGATACACTAAAGAACCTTTCAATATGACAGAAATCTCTTACACAGAAATTTTAACAAAAGGTATATAAGTATTCGTAATTTCCAAATATTTTTCTGATAATCAATGTTATAACTGCATATGACAAAATAGTATAAGAATAACTGAAATGAACAGCATGTGTCTGGTGACTCATATCCCCAGTCTTACTTCCAGGTCTTTAACTATTTTTGTTGCAGGACATTATCTTAGGACAGTCAACTCCAAAAATGTACTGTTGTACTGATGAACCAATTTGAATCTGCTGGCTTCCTGATGAATATAACATAGGACTGACTTCATAATTTGGACACCCTCCAATATGGGGAGGAAGGTTGGAGTTTTTAAGTTGTAATTTACATATACAATAATATCCATCCTGTTTAGTGTGCAACTTTATGAATTTCAACAAGTACAATTCAATCACCCTTCCCACCAAATTTCCTCATACTCACTTGTAGTAAACTCCTCCCAGCACCTAGGCCCTGCCAAGCAAAGAGGTATTTTCTTCCTCTGTTTACCTTGTCCAGAATGTCAAATGAATGTAGCCTCTAGATTCTGGCTTCTGTTATTTACCTTAAATTAGCTGCAATTCATTTTTCATGTTGTTAAATATATCACTGAATTATGTACAAGTTTCTTTATCCATTCATTAGATAAATGACATTGGATTTTTCTCCCCCCAGTTTTTGCTGATTAGGAATAATCCTGTAATAAATATTAGTGTCAGATTTTTATGTGAAGTTTTATTTATCTTTAATAAATATCTAAGGAGTGGGACTACCATGTTTTATAATAAGTGCAGGTTTAACTTTATATGAAATTTTTTCCAAAGTGGCCATAACATTTTACATCTCCACCAGTAATATCTGAGAGTCACTTAGGGTTCCTGCTAATATTTCGTATCAACATTTGGTTTATATGTGTTTGGGTGTTTTTATTTTTTTCTTAGTCATCCAAGTGTGTATACTGTGGCATGTCATTATGGTTTCAATAAACACTTCAGTGTCTTCACTTTTGGTGTGCTTATGTCTGTTTATCTCTCTTCTTTATTATAGTTCAGAACATTGGCTCATTATTTATTGGGTTCTTTAGTTCCTTACTGTTGAATTCTAAGAACTCTTTATATTTTCTGATTTAAGTGTCTTACCAGATCTGCATTTGCAAATATTATCCTCCAAGTTATTCATTTTTTCATTCTCTTAATGATATCTTTCATAGAATAGAAATTTTTAATTTTGGAGAGAACCATCTTATTAGTTATTTCTTTCATGAATCATGCACATTACCTAACCTAGGATTAAAAAAAAAAAAACTTCACTGCTTTCTTTTAGAAGTTTTTATAATTTATATTTCATTTTTAGAGCTTTTATATATATTGAGTTAACCATTATAGACATGCAAGGCAGGTTTGGGGGTTCTTTCTTTTCTCCCACTTTGGTCTATGGATGGCTATTCCAGTATTGTTTCATTTATTTTTTTATTTTTTATTTTTTTATTTTTTGAGACTAGGTCTCACTATTTTTGCCCAAGGAACAAGGCTCTTTTGCCCAGGGTACCATGGACTCAAGCAATCCCCAGCCTCAGCTTCCCAGGTAGCTGGGATTATAGGCACAAGGCACCGCACCCAGCTATTTTTTTGGGGGGACTAGGTCTCGATGTGTTGCCCCGAGCGGGACTCAAACCATGATCCCTAAGCCCAGCCACTTCATTGGCTGAATCTTACAGGCATGAGCCACCATGCCCGGCCCAGTATCATTTCATTTAAAAGACAATCTTTTCACTATATAATTGCTTTGATTCCCCCCAAAACTCATTAAAAATATACTAATGATCTATTTCTTGTTCCTGCATTCTACTCTATGTATAGACAAGCCTCTCCTTTTGTCAATAACATGCTCTTATTGTTAATTTGTGTCTTGATATCCATAACTGTGATCACTCTAACTTTGCTTTTGTCCCATATTTATCTAGCAATTTCATTTCCTTTGCCTTTTCCTATAAAGTTTCCTATAAAACAACTTGATGAATTATGTCCCTGCTGGGATTTTGATTGGGATACAATGAATCTATAAGACCAATGTGGAGATAGCAGACATATTAATAACACTGAGTCTTTGATTCTATGAATGTATCAATTCATTTACTTACATTTTCTTTAAATTCTTTTATGTTTGCCTTGTAGTTTTCAGCATATAGGTTTTCCACATTT
Organism: Uropsilus gracilis; assembly: GCA_004024945.1. Lineage (NCBI taxonomy): Eukaryota > Metazoa > Chordata > Mammalia > Eulipotyphla > Talpidae > Uropsilus > Uropsilus gracilis. Next base: position 116,977 of record PVHY01001250.1, read on the forward strand.
TATTAGACATATACCTAAGTATATGTGTGCACTGTATCTAAGACTATACCTAAGACTATACATAAGTATATGTATGTACTGTAAATGGCTTCTTTTTTATCCCATAAAATACAATTAACTTTTTATTTTAACTATAACTTTGAACTTGAATCAGAACTTCCTAGTTCTAAGCTTTTGTGCAGATTTTTCAGTATTTCCTATATGTTTAACATAAAATCATTTGTGAATAAAGTTTTATTTTTTCCTGACCAAACCATATGTCTTTTATAATTTTTTTATCTAAATGCACCAGCTAGGACTAACACCATAGCATTAATTAAAGTGATAAGAGCAGACATACTTTCTTTGTTTCCAATCTTAATGAAATGAAACCAAAATTTCACAGATAAATACAATTTTAGGTATACATTTTCTGAAGGTATTCTTCATCATGCTAAGTATCTATTCCTGCTTTGGTGAGTTATTTTTTTTTTTTATCATAGATGCTAAGTATTGTCTTCTGGTTTTAATGTGTCCTTAATATTGTCATATATTTTTCTTCTTTAATCTACTGCAATAGTAAATATAACATTTCTGAGTATTGAAATAGCCTTGCATTTCTGGGATAAATGTCAATCGATCATAGTAATAGTTTTTGGTTATTACATTGTTGGATTCAATTTGGTAAATTTTTTTATTTTTGGTTACAGTATGACATTGGTTTTATAGAATGAGCTGAAAAGTGTTCTTTCCACTTCTGTATTCTGAAACAGTTGGTGGAGTCATTTTTCTCCCTAAAAAAGCTTGATAGACTTGAGTAAACCTGAGACTACGGTATTCTCTGATAGAAGTTTCTAAGTTTTAAACTCTAAGTGGCTTTGAATCACTGCATATATATTTCTTCTTGGATAGTCCTTGGTACTTTGTACTTTTCAAGTAGCTTGTTCATTTTACCTAAATTCTCTAATTTGAGAACATCAAAGAATTTAAAATATTCCCTTACTTTTATGTATGTAGGGTCTGTGGTGATGTTTACTATTTTTCTTTTAACATTGATAATTTGTGTATTTCTACTTTTCACTGCTAAATCTAGATAAGGATGAATCAGTTTTATGATCTTAAAAAAGTTTTTGTTTGCCTTAATTTTCCTTAATGTTTTTCTCCTTTCAACTTAATTGATTTCTTACCTTTGCTACTTCTTTCCTTGCTTTTACTTTTGTTTTTTTGCTTCTCCTATAAGTTTCATTCTAGTCACTGCTTTATGTATATACAATTTTTAATATATTGTACTTTCATTTTAATTCAGTTAAAAATCTCTGATTTTTCTTTTGAATTCTACTTTGATTCATAGACATTTAGAATTGCTTTGTTTAATTTCCAAATATTTGGGTGTTTTCCAGATAACCCACCATAGGTTTGTCTAATGACCTATCATTTGCTATGTCTCAATTGAAATAACAGTCACTATAACTTATATATAGTCTGTTGTGGGTTAACTGCAGTGTTTCCTAAATGTCAGTTAACAAAAGTAGTTTTTAGATCTTTCATAAGCTTATTAATTTTTGTTGAGGCTTGATTGTCTCCCCCAGTATAGACAAGATTAATGAAGTCACAGCATCTAAACTTACTAATTTTTGATTTTATTTATTTATTTTATTCTGCCAGTTATGAGAGGAGAGTGTTGACAATTCAGATTATAGTTATAAATTTGTCTGTTTCTCCTTTTAGTTCTACTATTGTTATTTAGTGCATTACAAAGCTCTGTCATTAGATGGAAACACATTTAAGATAGTATATCTTCTTGATGAAGAGATCCCTTTTTCATTATGACATATGCCTTGCAACATTTCATTTTCTGAAATCTATTTTGTCTGTTATGATCGCCACTCTAGTATTCTTATGATTTAGTGTTTGCATGGTATAACTTTAATCACATTTTCACTTTTATTCTAGTTGTGTTTTTATAGTAAAAGTGCATTTGTTAGTGAATTTCTTATAGCCCCCTTTGCTCTGTCTTATTTTTTCTTTAATCAGTTGACACTCTCAGCTTTTTGTTAAAAATAAGCTTTTTTTTTAAATTGCTGTGTTTAAATCATTTAGGTCGTTGGACTTTCTACAAATGATTGTTTTGTTTTGTGAAAGCTGTTGATTGATAAATTGATAAATCTCCAGCTAGATAGATCTAGTGAAAAGACAAAGAAAATTCAACTTTACAATGTCAGGTATATAAGAAGGAGCCTTACAAATCCTATAGATACTAACAAATTAATAAGGAAGAATTACATTAAAAATTTATGAAAGTGGCAATATCCAAAGCAGAATTCAATAGGAAAGTAAAAAGAGCATCTTCATTTTGATTTAGCACAATGACTCTCCATAGTTTAAAGTGGTCCCATTGTTTTAGTGAAGTCCACATCTCTATGCAAACAAACAAAAAATGCAATGCCTTTTAACTTAATATAGAGAATGGAAGGAAATATAAAAAGAGAGGGGTTCAATTATACATTTATTTTCCTGTAATGAAAATTACTAATCATAATTATGCAGTATTTCAAATTTACAGTGTATTGTCTATAAAGTGTCTACTTCTTAGAAATAAACACTTCAGATTATAAGTGGAATTTGAGTAAAAAAGCAGTCTCACTATGATTATTGGAGCAGGCAAATGTTCACAGAGAAGATCTTTACTCAGAAGAGCAAAAATGGGGATGGCAGGAAAGAAAAAAAATAACACATTTCTAGGGGAGCAGGCCAGGAAAATGTCATCAGATAAAATTATAAGATGTGATGAGTTAATACTCCTTAATGTATTTGGCTCTGTTTTAAAACAATCTGGTTCCTTAAAGCTGCACTAATCTGGATTATCATGCTCTATGTTAACATCCCTTGGATAAGCATAAATTTTTGAAACTAAACCTTTTGCATTAAAATGATCACTGTCCAGGTTCTGATAAATATTTTTCTAATTATGCTTTTGTCCACAGAGTATTCATTTTGGTCACTAATAGCTGTAAATGAAAAAATAGTTTTGGAAACTTAATCAACCATACATATATGGCATCTGTGTCATTTTACCTGTTCATGAGATAAGGATGACAAAATAGATTAGAAGAAAACTTGTGCATTTTACTTTCAAAATCATAGCATTCTAATCATTTTTCTAAAGTGAAAAGTTTAATGAAAAAGTAGATTGATCTAATTTGGGATGCTTAAGTCACAGGCAAATTTAAATTATTTAAAAATAATAATGATAAGCCAAGCTCTTGAGTCATACTGAATGATTCACCCATGAATTCTTGAGGGGATTAATTTAAAACAGTTCCAAAGAAACCGTATCTTCACATACCTACTCTGAAAAACAAGAGAAGAGAAGAAAAGGTTATTGTAGAGGAGAAAAAGTGAAAAATTGCAACAGAATAGAACCTTGTTAGTCTGATTGATTAATCAGAGCAGATGAATTTAAAAGGCACTTATGATAACACAAGGGAGTATCTGCTGACAAATAAAGAATGTTGGCTTCTATGAAAATAAAGTCTTCCATATCTACTTCACACTCCACACTCCTACTCACCTCCTCCCTCCCTTTTACTTTTTACTGGATCCCTAAATCAGAGGAGCAAGGATTTGTATTGTTCAGCTTTCAGGAAACCAAGAGGCCCACCCGCTTTAGTGATCCAGCCCTCAGAGAATACTAAGGCACAGGTTGGGTGGTCATGGCTCTGTCCTCTGCCTCTTTTTTACACCTATAGACCTTTAGACCTTTTTTTATTGTCTATAAAGTATCTACTTCTTAGAAATAAACACTTAGAAATAAATGTGGGAAGGGTAGGACCTGCTTCCTTGTAGAAAAGAATCTCAGTTACCTACACCTTTACCTCATGTAGCAGTAGCCTCTAAGACCACAGCTTGTGATTCCTGCAGAGTTGCCCTGATGGCTGAACTAGTGTGAGCCTTTGAGACTGAGATCCATCTTGCTCCATTACTCTGCCTTCATTTACTCCCTCCCCTTCCTTCATCACATAGACTTCAGTCATACTATCATAAGCCAGCCCTCCTACCCCCATCTCTACCCTTAGGTCACTATGTTGTTCAAAGTTTAGAATACATGCAGCTTGTGGCTAAAGCACCAGGCAACAAGAAAAAGTTACTTAGTTTTATTTTGCCTCTTCTTTTTAGATAGTCCCATGAAGTCCCATGAGTGTCCCTTCTCACACCAGGGGCAAGAGAGACAGCTGAACCAAGACAATTTTTCTGTATTTCTAGTTCCCTTAGTAAAAGTAACTTTCAATATCACTTATGAACACAACTGATATTACTCTAATTCCTTTCTCAAAGCTATCATTTTTTATTGAGGGTAAGGTTGGGGTCACAGCACTGTATGGTTTAGGAGTTTAGGTTCATACCTCCTCAGATATGTTACTATACTATAACTATCACCAAAAATTGAAAACATAGGCAGCCAAAGCAATGGAAAATTCAAAGTAAAATTCACAGCTATAAATAAGGAGTGATACATAACATACTTTTCTGTACTTAAGAGTTTTTCCTTTTTCTGTTTACTTGTGTGTTTGTTTATATCCAAAAATTCAACTTTCTCATTTTATTGTTTATAGAAATATACTATTTACCTGTGACCATATCTGTTTGAATTTTTTCATGACTCATGTTTAGAGTTATTCATTTATAGTACTCTAACCCCCTCAAATATCAAAATGAAGCCAGTATCAATTATTTGGTAGCCACAATTGCTATCTTCAAGACTTAGCAAGAACAGTAACAGCCTCTGGTTGATACTCCTGTAATCCTGCCCATTTTTCCCAAAGGTCTTTTTCTTTAGAAGATAACTCTTAAACTTCAAACTACGTTCCATTAATAGGTCCTATGGCCTCCTAGCCACCCTAACCCTGACACAACCCATTTTCCATCCTAATAATCTTCACTATTTTGCAATGAGACAAGGAATTCTGCCAGAAATATACAAGCTGGGTCTTGGCTACTATCTGGATGCATTTCTCTTAAAAAGAACATATGAATGTTTATTTTAAAAGAATACTCTAAAAATATATTTAAAAGTAACAGTTGCATTCAAAATACTGTATATTTTGGGCAAAATCAATTACATTCATGTAAGAATCATTTGCAGGGCAACTAGAGAGTTATTCTTATCTTTTTTCACACATAATGTCAATACTCATGTAAGACTGGGAAAGACTTAACATCTCCCATTCACTCATCAGTGGAGGCATTGTTCAAAGAGTTAGGAAAGATCCACTCACAGATGCCAGTAGAGACCACAGCAGAACTAGAACAAGAGAATTTTCAAGGGATAAGAACTAGAAAACAGTTCTACACTTCTCTTTTTAGTATAAGAATACATGTTTCAGAAGCAGTTCATCTCACCACAATGTTCTTTCATGTTGGAATGCGTGGAATCCCCAGTTAAACTGAAATCAAGCAGCTAATTTTTAATATATGTATGTTTTAATTCATCTCTATAAACATACACTCAAAAATTATATTAAATTCACTCTCACTGAGTGTCTGTGGTTTGCTGAAACTGAGATCTATTTAATGTGTCTGTTAAAAATAAAAACAAGTGGGTGCGGTGGTGTGCACCTATAATCCAAGCTACTGGAAGGCTGAGGCTAGAGATCACTTGAGTCCATGGATTTGAGACAGCCCTGGGTAACAGAGCGAGACCTAGTCTCTTAAAAAAAATCAATTAAAAAAAATAAAAACAAGTGACCATGGATTTGATTTTTTTTAAGTTCAGTCCCAATTTATCTTCTGAACTCCAGAACCATAAAATCAGTTGCTCACTTGACACCTCTACTTCAGTGTCTGATAGGCATTTTAAACTCACCATATCCTCACCTGCACTCCAGCTGCCTGCCACCATCCCCCACCTCCCCAGTGTGGCTCCTCCTGCAGTGGGTCACCTCACTTAAGGGTCTGCTCAGCCACTGTTTGGATCAAAAATTTGGAGTTATTCTTTGCTCCTTTTTCCCCCTCATACCTCAAGTCCTTTATTTTCATCTGACTGGAGTAAATCAGAAGAACTCTCTATTTTATACTTTTGTAAGTTTGCCTCTAGATAACCTGCTGAGGCAGTATAATCAATGAAGAAATAAGCCCCCAAGGACTTCTACACAAAGTCTCTCTTGAGCCAGAAAAGTTTCTTCCCTGGAACCAGGGTGCCTCTTGCCACATTTGTGTCAATCAGCCAATAAATAACTGAGCTAAAGAAGGGCAAAGGTGGTAACATCTTTTGTAAACTCAGCCCAAGCTTTTCATTTTCACTTCCAACCTACTTAAAATTAATAGTGGGAAATACTAATTGTTGGTAAAGAAAAAAAAATCTCTCTACCTGACCCCCACACCCTGGAAAGAATTATCCTTTCATTTTTATAGTAACATCATATAACTGCACAGACTCTTAATAATTCCTTTCCAATCAGAAGTTTCATGAAAAGTTAGTAGAGAATGTAAATCTATGTAATACTCTATTTGAGTGCACCAGGATGTCTTCTGCCAATTCTTTGTGTAGTACACATGATACATGCTGTGAAATCATGTCAGGTATTTCTTGTAAAACATCAGAGAATCCAGGAACTAGATAATCAGAGCAACTCTCAGAGCAGCTTAATATTTCAGCTGGTGTAGACCAATAAACATTTCCTCTTAAGTTTCCACCAGCAGTTACCCTCTGAGATTGTCACCCAGAAGCAAGGTTTCTAGCCTGCAGTTAAGGCAGGGTACACCCAGAAGGCCAGAGATGCGAGGGAATATCAACCAAAACATTTATTTATTAATGCCTTCAAATACTTAAGGTGCCATGCCTGGAGCTCTACAAAGCCAAATTGGCAGGTAGTTTTCTTTCATGCAGGTTTACCATGCACCATGTCAATAGCAACTTACATAACATGCCAACAAAGGAATGTACATTATCAAAAATTGACAATATCATTAAAAAGTAACTTATAAAAGTGATCAAGTAGAAAATTATGTAAGTATATGCATGAGAAAAACATTTTAAAATTATAAATAAATTAGTTTTATCCTCTACCTAATAATTAAGATTTGTATAAAAATTAATCAAAAATTGTGAGAGTAACTGATGTTGCTTCTGTGGGACACAAAGAGGGTTAAAGTTTTAGTGACATTTGAAAATAACTTCATTTGACATAGAAAATTTCATTGACAAATTTCAATTCTTTGGCGATAGTGACACTTTAATTATCACCAGAATAGACTCTTTTTAGCCTTGAAATTTTGAGAAAGTAAGTTTAATGATCGATTTTGTTTTCTTTTTTTGCACATTTTAATGTCATAAGTTTCCTTGTCTTTTCAGAGACACAAGGGGCATGTTGTCATGTTGTTATGCCTAGGGTTTCTGAAATTTTTGAAAGACTCAGCTCTGTAACAATTTATCTTTCAAACTAGGTAAAAGGTAATTGATTTTACACATTCACACACACACAATTCCATTTAAATTACCAAGAGCATTTTGAGTATTCTTTTATGTTGTTTCTGCCCATTTCTTAAAGACTTTTCCAAAGTTTTTATCCCACTGATGAATTCACTAACTCTGAATGCAAATATTTCACTATACCCTATCATTTTGCTGATACTCTCTGGGTAACTACTTTCCTAATAGACTGTGCCTTTCCAGAGAAAACCAATCTTCATATTGAGTCAATTAATTCCTTCCAGTTGTCATTTGAATATTGTATTTCGTGATTTTCTGAAGCTACCTGGAACACTGAAATCGGTACACAACAGTAATCCTACGATTCAAAACATTTTTCTGAACATCATTAATAGGAAAGCTACCCAAGCTGCATTATAACCATTGATGTCAGTAGATTGTCATCTATGAGAACAAAACGCATCAAAGCGGCTTCGGACAAAGTAAGTTCTATGGAAAAACATCAGGTTTTTATGTATGAATATCTTAACTATCTTAACGTTGAAATGTTTGAAGAATAAATTAGTAAGGAAACTGTTGGTCAGGTCTCCATAACCGAGAATATTCTTATAATGAAAACAGTTTAGAGTTAAAAGGGTTTTTCTGATAATGCAGTACAATTTCACCAAAGATGCATTGCTCCCCTGGCCCCTTCTAATCAACATAAAGAAACTTTTGGTGTGTAGCTTGGGTCCCGGACTCTATTTAGCCTATCACGGCACAGACCTGTTATAAACTCTGGGGCGCTTGCCAGAATTTTTTTTTCCTGCGACTCAGTAAAGATAGTACCTCGAAAGCAATATGCACTGCAAAGCACGCACATTTAAGCTCCTACTCCCGCCTACATTGCTCGGCAGCAGCGGCTTTTAGGTATCCCTCGCATCCTAAAACTCAGATTGAATCGCCACCACTACTACTCATCCTCCCATCACCACCATGCCATCTCAGCTCTCCGGAGCTCAGCACAGAAAGTCTCGAAGCACCACGAATCTATGGTGCCATCCAACTCCCAGTCTTGCACACACCAACACACTCTCTCCTACTCCCTTCGCTGCAGACTACCCACAAATTTGTCGCCCATCATCTCATCCAAACTACCCATTCGACCACGTCCCTGCTGTTTTTTTCCACTCCTGGCGGCTTCCTCCCCAAAACACCTGTCTACCTTTATGGCCGCCAGATGTCAGGTGCCCACGCTGCACCCTCTCTTGCGCCCCCTCAATTCAACAGGCACTTCCCACTCTGTTCTGTGGAAGGTCACTTTGCTCGGTGTGCCTTCTTCCCCCAACCCTATACCCACTCGCTGACAGCCCCCGACGGCCCCCCCACCCCCTGCAGGAGCGGGGGAGGAAGCGCCCCCTCGTACCTGTGGAAAGCGCGGCGGCAGCGGCGAGGAGTAGAAGAGCCTGGCTGAGCACAGCACCGAGCGCCCGGGTCATGGCCACCAGGCGGCCGCGGCCGCGCCCGGGCTGTGAGGCCCCAGAGCGGAGCTAAGCGACCGGGGCAGAGCGGACTGCTTTGAAGTTCCCAGCGCGCCGGAGGGAAGCACAGTACCCACACCTTTTTGAAATGTGCGGTTGACTCTAATCGGTGCCGACGCCCCCCTGCCTTGTCTCCCCCATCCCACGCCCCCCCGCGGCTGGCTGTGCGCGTCACTCCTGCCAATGGCCCTAGCAGCCCCGGCTGGGAAGGGACGCGGGGAGCGGGGGGCGGGGGGGAGACAGAGCCCGCCCCTGGCGCGCCTCCGCCCCCTGCGCCCTAGCGCAGACGACCTAGGGCCCGGCGCTCTCTGGCAGGTGGCAAAGGAAGTCGATGTTTGGTAGTGAGATCGTCCAGCCTGGAAGGTGGGGAAGAGGCGAAAGGGAGAAACGGGTGGAGGCGAGAAAGGGGGCGGGGGAGTGAGGGGTGGCGCAGATTCCCCAAAACTGAGGAGTGGGGGCTGGGGCAGAAGGGAAATCCCTACTAAGACTTTAGGAAAACTTCAATCCTCCAGCAGCTAGTTCCTGGTGATCTGTTCTCCTGTCTGCCACAGAAGATCTACCCGTCTCTTGGCATTCACTCATAGTCCACTGACCTGAGGTTTTCTAACTATACGAGCCATGAGACACCCCCGGAATAACGGCCCAGTTGTTCCCACTACCAAATCGAGTCTGTGCGCGCGTCTATGGAAGGGCGCCCTCTATGTCCGGTTGCAGAAGTAACCGGTTGTCCCAACGCCTTGGCTGTCTATACAGCTTAGGTTTAACTGACCCTGTTCTCTGATGCCTTCTAAGGATCCTCCCTCCTTTGAATTGCAACCCAAGCTAGATCTCCCGTGCCAAGTGGTCTTCTGCAGGGGAAGATCTCAGCAGCTACAGTTTCAGCATTTGAAGAACTGAGGTGGAGGGAGGGCTGTGGGGATCATATACCGAAAGTAAGGGAAACTGAAGAATCAAACAAAATATTATATTAGAAACTTGTTTGAGTGTTGCTTAAATCCCTGCAAGCTTATTATCATATGGGTGTGCTAACCATGTGGATTGTAATTGAAAATATAAGGTAACTTTAGTACCCATGTAGCCTGTGCATTAAAGTGAAGGCGTTAACATACCTTATATTAATGTTAGAATTCAATACTGATGCCACTGTACAGGACTCCTTGCAAAATCACTTCATATAAATTAATGGTTTTAGAGTAAAAGGTACTTCTACACCTAGCTCTGCTTTAAATAACAGGAGTGTTATTTCCGAATTCTATGAACGATCCATGGTGAAATGAGACTGATGTGCTTGCTGCCCATTGCACTAAAAAGCTGATGAGCCATGGTGAAATGGTGTAAATGATTGATTTTGCCTTAAAAAGATCATAGGACTGGGGTTGGGATTTTGTTGAACTTTAATGCATAAGGGTGGCAGCCCACAGGTTCTCATCCATGCCCCCTGAGGCTCTGCACCACTACTTGGATGAATCAAAACATTCTAAGCATATGGGTTGCCATAAAGTGTCTTGGTGGTGGGTGTGATGTGGTAACACCCCCAAAAGTGATCCTATACCTCTAAATTACATGCAATCCTGTCAGTGTTCCTCAATCAAAATAATTGAATATATATAAGACATAAAAAAAGAGACTTTTTCTCATTTTGTTCTGGATTTAAGCAAACACAAAAAGTGATGTGGGACAAACCAGAGCCCTTCACCAGACACCCACAAAACAGATGCTTTTTTAAAAAGGCAAGAAAATGCTAAGAAACATATTTTGGCTTACTGGTTCGCTCATCTTTTGGTAACTGTACTTTAGATTGTCATCTATCATCTGATCATGAGACTTGGAGTTTAAAGAGCAGGATTTAGTGTTCTTTCTGGGTTTGCTTGCTCAAAATTAGATAGAACTTTGTCTCTCCCTATTTCTTAGAACCATTACAGGATTTAAATGGGTAGCGAGTGTGAAAGCACTGATAAGCCATAAGGCATTGCATTCATATCAGGTATTTACTCTCCACGTATTTATTTTGTCTCTTGGACACAGTAAGCAATGTCCCTGCTACATTGGAAAACTCTTATCTTCTAAGAAAGCACGGTTATTAGCCCAAGAAACCTGTTATTGAATAACTTCAATACTTCAAACAAACTAAATGCGTTCTCTTAGTGTAATGAGGCATTGTCAATGTTGTATCCATTAACCACATGTATACTGGGCACTTAAAATGTGCCTAGTCCAAATTGACTAACGATGTAAATATAAAATAAGCTAAAAGTAAGAAATTTTGCTGATAAAGTTTAAATTGCTTGCATATTAAAATGACATAACAGTATTTTAGATGTCTATATTAGGTCAAATAAAACAATATTAAATTAATTTCACCCATTTCTTTTACTTTTCAATATGGCTACTAGAAAATCCAAGTTACAAAGCACGATGTTTTAAATTTTTAGTGTGAAATTCTGTCTCTTTAAATCACACACACAGATTAATATGTAAAAAGTACAAAATAAGTACTTAATTTGTGGGAGTGCCTTAAATGGTCAAACACCATTTTCCTTTGTCCTCTTTATGCATTTATCTTCTTCCAATATCAGAATTATGAAAGCTTTAAGTAATTGCTCTCTACCACTCTCAAAGTACTGAATCTCAAGAGTTGGTAAAACAATAGTCTTAGGCAATTATAAAAATTTCTAATATGTTTGTTTTTCATAGCAAGCAAGGAAAGACCTTCAGCCTTATAATCTCTCAAGTTTTACTTCAAAGGGGATGCTTTATTTACACATACATACACAGACACAACTCTGTGAAAATTAATCTATTCTTAGAACAATACCATTTTAAGTGAACTATTATTAAGAAAATGCTCTTTGGAGCCTAATGAGTATATAATATATACCTGTACAAAATATAAACAATATAATTGCAGTGTTCAAGATGTGATAGAGTACAACACATCTTTCATAGTGTTGTACATAACAGAAAAAAATTTACATGTGAACTTTCACTGAAAAGCAATATGTATTTTTCAAGATTTAATCTCCTTCCTAGCCTTAATCATCCATTTGTACACATTTGTTACCATAGCAACATTGCATCTTGAGTCCTGGATTCTCATGATCAAAAGCAAACAACAACAATTAATTTAGCAATTAATGTAAGAGTTCATAACCCACCTGAAAAACAGATTTTGGGTTAGTTATATAAGCAAAGTAAGAAGGTGTAGAAACTTTAAAATTGAAAGACTTGATAAACTTGCAAACTAACATTCCACATTACAAAGGTAAATAACTGCATGTACTATCTGAACTTTAAAAATCATTGTTTGGGTGTAGTTACTTGCGATTTTTTTCTGTCACACAGGTTTCTTTTATTATTATTCTTCCCAGTGTCATCATACATCTTAAGTTTTCATTTCACCTTAGAATATGGACTTAATCATAGGGTGAGCATATGGTGAGGAGGCATACTACAATAATTTGCAATATACTATCCAAGTCTAATCTTTCATCATTTTACTGCATTTTGCCACTTCTAAGTTCACATTCTCCTTAAAGACATGCATGAAATACTCATTGTCAATCCTCTCATCTCTTAATTTCGGAAATCTTTGCATGGGGAATCACAGTTTAACTTCTGTTCTTTTACTTCTGTTGATTGTTAATTCCATTCTGTGAGAATAGTCATGTGTTTTAGGACCTTTATGAGATTCTACAATATGTCCCTTCAAGGGTTCTACCTTGTAGGACAGTGCAGGTCTCATAACCAAATGGAAAAAAATGGCGCCTCTATGGACTTGGGTATTGAGGGATGTCAGTTTCTTAAGTCAGTTGCTATTTCTGAAAGTTTATAGAAATTTTTCAGTATTTATATTACGTTATCTACACTTTCCAAAAGTTACTGCATCTGTTCATTGATTTTCACATCCTTTTAGTACTGCTAACACTTTCTTTTCACAGAATTCAAATGTTTTCTCTTCCACTGACCAAAGTCAGTGTGCTCGGTTGATTAGTTGCAATCACTTATAGACTCTATTTATAAAAGGAAGGTTAGAGATTAATTTCCAAGTAAACAAACCATCTACATTTGGATCATTTCCTTACAATAGACCTATAATTATGCTTTATAGGAGTGAGGTCACGAGGAAGTAAAAGATTTAGATGACTCAGTACAAATCTATACCTTCCTGAGTATATAATTCAAAAATATCAAAGTTATTTTCAACCCCCAGATAAATCTACATTAAGGTGCTGATGACCCTGTCTCTATAATGGTCTAAAGCTGGGGTTTGAAGGTGGCAGCCATTAGTCACTGTGGAAAAGTGACTGGTCTCGCTTGGTATGTATTGTAAATATTCACTGTATTCCAAAGACCTCCTACTCCCTCTGAGAGCTCAGTATTTTCTGTATTACATGTTAAAATGATAACACTTTAGATATGTTGGGTTAAATAAATTATATTATTAAAATTAATTTGACCTTTTTACTTTTTTAATGCAATTGGTAGAAAATTTATAATTACATGTGTGACTCTCACTATTTTTTTTTACTGGTTAGTATTTATTGGTCTCTTGAATCCTCTTCAGATGTCAAGAATAGTTTTTCCTATGCTTAAAATGGTAGGAGAAGCAAGACCTTTCTTCCAATCACAAAGACCCAACTTCAGTTATTTCTTTATACTTTTATTTCTTCAATAGCAATCAAATTCAGTCAGAAATTAAGCCAGAATTATTATTTTATTGTCTATTACCAGTCACACTGTTTTTTTCATAGTCCAAGACCCTACTCCCTTCATTCCCATCTTGTTAGAATTGCTATTTAGAGCTCCTCCATAACATCAGAAGTACCATCAAGGGTGCCATTTGAACATTTTTCTATTAAAATGTTTCTATTTATATTCTCCCTACCCACATTCTTCAGTGATCTACCTTGTCTGTAAAGGCTAAATTCTCTAGAAAGTGTATGGTTTCTTTAACTTTTTCATAGCATGCACCTTTTATACTTTAAAAATTCCAAGGATTCTAACACGCTAAATTCAAGTCAGTTATAGCATTCAACATTTGCCGTATTAAAAAATTAAGTTGAAAACTTCTCAAAATACAGGAATACGTATGTGTAAATTCTATTTGTCTTTGAGAGTGATGTTATTATACATCAGATAAATTAAGAAAATCTCTGTTGTATATTTGTGCCAGGATAAGAACATAAAAGAAATAAACTACATCTTGCACTTACTGGTAGTAGTAATGTTATCCTCATGGCCCCCCCAAAACGGTCTGAAACATGTTCAGAGGTCTCTGCCCTGTACCTTAGGGACTACTGCATCACTTATTTTTCTGCATTCTCCCTTGGTGTCACATACTCTCCCGTGACTTCAATGTTCATGCTAGCTCAATCTGTATTAAATACCCCCCAAATCTGTCTCATCCTCATTTTTCCTCCTAAGTTTGTATAACTTGTGCTTATCGTCACCTGTATAGTCCATGCTGGTCAGAATCAACATGGATAAAACAGAGTATTTTTCCCAGACTCCCTCCTTTTCATGTCTTACTTATCTCAGTAATTGTCACACTTGGATTTTTTTCCCTGAAGTTCCTTCTCTTTTGTCTTTTGTATGCAATTAATCAACAGTTCCAATGTATTCTAGCTTTTATTAAAATTTCTCAAATTTGTCTTTCTTTCTACTTCTCTACCACCATCCTACTTCAGATCACCATTTTCTTTCACTTGATATGTCAAAAAGCCTCCCATCTTGTCTCCCAAACTTGAAATTCTCTTTTCTGCAGTCTATTCTCGCCAACCTTTCAAGCAGAAAGATCTTTTTATAGAACAAACATGATCAGATCACAGAAGCTATGTGATGTATTACAAGTTCTAACACTGGCAGTTCTAATACTGGCATCTGAAATCAGTATGCACTTAATAAGAATTTAAGTAAATTGTATTTAAAACCTTCAACCATATTATCACAAACTTGTTTTTCCAAAGGTATGGCCATATTTCCCTCTAGTCCCCACATACTAACACTACACTAGTTGAATAAGCAAGTTAGTTCAACAACAGCAGTGCTTTTATAACTAAAGATTGACCCTTCTGCAGTCACATCTTCAAATGAGATAGAGTAATTTGGGTAAAGTAGAAGATGAGAGTGAATTCTGAAGCTGAGAGAGTAAACTTTAAAACCAACTAAGGAATGTTTGCTAAGAACTCTGTGACCTATGGGATAAGTTCCTAGTAAGAGACTCTTGAAACTATCCATCAATCAAGGCATTCAGTTGCAAATAAAAGGAAACTGCCTTAGTAAATTGAAGAAGAAATTAAATTTATTATAGAGCACTGCATAATTCATAGCTTCTCTAGAAGTCCCAGCCTGAGAAGTTACATGACCAGGAGCAACATGCAACATTCTGCCACAAAACTGTCCTTAAAGATGCTTAGCCCTGTACCACCACTGGGCACAGGATGCTGTGGATACTGAACTATTACACCCTGAGGCTGGGGAGTAAGTGGATGATCTCTTCTAGAATCTTTTCAACTCCTGCATCTGAAAATGAAGTATTAAACTGTAGCATTAAGGGAGACGTGGAATTTGAGCATCAGATGTTTACAGACTGAGGTAGTGATTGATGGGATAGAAGATTCCCCCTAAACTGCATAAATGTTAAAAAGTCCTGGTGATCCCAAAGAAATGGCTGCAAAATATAGAATTTAGGATTTTAGTCTCACTTTTCCAGAATTTAGACCAGTTACTTAATCTTTAAAAAAAAATGCAGTCAGAAATTAAGGCCTCAGACAGCCTGTAAACCAATTTAGCCATGATTTTACCAAATTTATATTCATCATTTCTAAAATACCTCCAAGATTTGTTTTGTGAGTACAATGCTTTTGACTATTACGTAATATAATGTGAATGTCATTATCACAAAATGGGGATAATACTATTTTTCCATGAACAATACTTTTGAATATGAGGTAAGATTATGTGGATGTCTTTTTGAATTAAAAAAAAAAGTTGGACAAAATAAAGAATAATTTTTCATCACATGTGTGAAAAGAGTAAAAGACATATATAATTAAAATATACAACGACATTATTAGTGAAATTCTTTAGAACATACTCATCTTGTTTTCCTTTTCTATAATGACAATAAATGGAACTGATGTGCAAACAATGATTGACTGTTTTCAAATGAAAGGAAACTGAATGACTGTGTTTGTTTATTTCAATTTACCTGTTTATTTGTTTGCCAAGGTTCTCTAGTCTTTCAAAATATAAAACATAAAATGTCAAAATAAGAAGATTGCAGATGAAAAATGTGCTCCGCAAAAGTTAGGAAATAGAATCACTTTCTCTCCCTTCAGCATAACCACCAGTACCTAAAATCAGAAGTCACAGGTACTTTTAGAAACTAGTAGAAAAAGAAGCTGAAAGGATAAGGGGCTACACTGGTAGCCAATGGGGTAGAGGAGATCTTTGAGAGTTGAAAAACTGCTGAAGTTCTCAATAACATCCAAATTCAAAGTCAAAAATACCCTGCTCCAATTGGGGGTAATTCCTATGATATGAACCCTCAAATATGTCTGTGCTCTTTAAATTAACGATGCCATTATTAAACCATTCATCCCTTTGAGATTATTATCATTTTAGAATAATTAACTTATACAACAAGTCATGTATTTTAGAAGAAGGGGCACACATTTTTTTCTTTGTAATGCCCCCCTCCTTTCTCCATATTTATTGTGCAGAGAGAGATGCAAAATATGCTGCTAAATCTATACCTGAATTCTCTGGAATTAAATTCTATTCTAAATTTCTATTTTTAAATTTTTGTTATGATTGGGGGGAAAGTCACCTACTACCTGGTTCATCAGTCAAACCCAGGTTGACTCATAGCTTATCACTTCCCACTCAGGGTAAAAGGACGCAGAGCAAGGCCTGTGGCTCACATTCAGCTGAAAGCAAGTATGTCTCACTCCAAGAAAAAAGGTAAGATAACCCCAGTTCATCTTTGATATTTCTAAACTTTCACATTTCTCATTATTTTGCTTGTTCATGACAACATAAGTGCTCTTTGTCTCCCACCAACTCCTCCCATTCAAACAAGAAATGGTATAAAATTTTATATTTATTGATAGATAAATTATAGCTTGGAATGAGTAGAATCCTATATATAATCAGATATTTGTATAATGTGCCTCTAAGTTTCTGTGTGTGTGTGTGTGTGTGTGTTTAAAGAAAAAACATTTTTTTTAAGTGACAGAATACATCAGTCTGGTTAGGGAGAATTCTGAAAAATATAGCAAAATTTGAAATTTCACTATAAAGAAGACTATAAAGGTATTCCTCAAGTTGACCAGAATCTGATTCAGCCAGCCAGCATTATTATCTTCTGCAGCTTCAACAGAAAGAATATTGCCATGTGGAGTAGAGGTCAATAAAGAGATCATTTGTTTCAGTAATCAATTCTGCCACCATCACATGTACACAGAGAACTGGAACATGTAGAAGAAGATGTTCACCTTGATACACTCTCCCTCCAAGTGGAGCACAACTGTTCTCTAAATTCCTGGTACTAGAACATAGGATTGGAGCATTGAAACAAACTCCACTTAAAGTTCAGATATAATAAAAGGGAACTAAAACCAGGTATACCCAGGGAAGATAGTTTATAAGATATTCTTAGCTGTATTCTTTAGTTTTAATTTGTGGTTTCCTAGAGAGACATCCCCATTACTCTCTCTTCCCCACCAAACTCCAGGTCATTTTCCATGACCCATGTTGCAGAAGCCACCTCTGATAAGGGAAACTGACCCTGGAGAAAAACCAGCATTTCCTCACGCCTTTCTAAAATCCACCTTCAACATGTCCATTTTTTTCTGTGAATTCTCTTCACCATATTACTGATACCAAGTATATTCAACCCCTTGCCCTCCTCCCATCCACACAGATGTGGTCTTAGAGTCTCACATTGTACAAGGACCATATCTCTGAATTCAAAGTAAAAATAAATAAATAAATAAGCAAACAAATAAAAGACATGAATACACACAAACATTCATAGAGTGTAGTGAGGACCCAATTCCTTATAATAGCAAATTTACATCTTTATGAATGGGTAACAAATCTGTTATCAGAAGTATCCAGGATGGATTTCCGTGCAGAGGGTGGCCTGCCCTATTGCCCTGATGCATCTTTTTTACAGGCACAAGGCACAGAAAATAAGAGAGAAATGGACCAACTATCACCTGTGTGAAGTTGGGAAATAGCTTCTGTAGGATATTAATGGAGAACAGAATTTTTCATACTTTTTTATGACCCTCAGAGGTTAAAGTACACAACAGTATATAGCATAGAAGCAGATAGAAAATTTGCTATTTTGCAACTTGGTTTTATTAATACCACAAAAATCACAAAGCCTTACATAAGTTTTATGTTTTCTGGACCATTAATATGTCTTTAAAGGATATATCAAAATACTATGAGCTTTCTTTTTTCATTCATTCCTTACATTGAGTGAACATTATGTGGTTGAAATGACTTCTTGACACTGGGGTCAAGCAGACTTTTATCCCATCATCTGTTTTTGTTAATAAATATGTAAATAAACCAACAAAATGGTTCAGAAATTGTTCTGGAATACTTGTAGCAGTAAAAATACTACATCACAGTCATATAATACACAAAAAGATAAATTTGGACTGGTAATTTTTTTTAAAGGTGCACTTATTTGTTGAGATCACGGAATTATTTCCATCTTTCTCATTTGAAATAGGTTACTTCTTAGGAAAGCTTTTCCTTTTTTATGAATTCTCACTGGACATTTTTGAGAATTTATATTAGACTTAATATTACTTGAATGATTCAAACTTCCTACACATTGTAAGCACTCAGTACAAATAAATGTCCATCCTCCTCTTTCCTTGTTTTTACTTAAAATTATGTTTAGAATTGATTTCTCCTAAAATGAAATAGGGATGTTTATTGATATTAATTTTTTTTTAGTGATACTAATTTTTAATGAATTCCGCAAGGTAAAATCATATAGTTACTAAAAGTGAAATTTTTCACCAAGCTCATGCAGGTGGCTCATCATTTGTTACCTAATTTTTTTCTGTACCTACTATGTGCAATGCACTATGCCAGACACTGAATATATACTGAGAAAAGAGAGAGTTGTCATTCACTTTTTATGGACTTTTTGTCAGAGAAAAAGAAAAGATCTTATCAAATACTTGCATAATTAATTAGTGATAAGCATTAGGAAAAACAAATATAGAGTTATATAAAATTATAGCAGGGTAAATCTCTCAGTGGAAATGAGGGAAGGTCCTGTTGGGAAATTTGTTGATCAGAGTGTGAACAACAAAAGTTAACTGGGTGTGTGTGGAGTATGTGTATAAAAACTCAAGGCAAGAAGGCATTTGGTTATAGATGAACCTCACTAAGAGCAGTGTGGCAAAATTTAGAAAGTGCTAGAGATGTTGAACAATTCAGATCATATGGAACCTTTTAGGTCACATTAATGATTTGGGTCCTAATTTCTTAAGTAATGGGAAATCACCAAGGACTTTCAACAAAGACTGATGTAATCACATTGAAATGTTAAAATATCACTCTGCCTTCTAGTGTGAAGGATGGACTGTATCTTGGCAAGTGGGAAATCCACATCACTATCTAGAAAACTATGCAGTGATCAGAGTAAAAATAAGATTTTCAGCTGCAATCAGTTTGGGCATGGGATCTGGACAAAAGACAATTAAGATTAGGAAGGAGGAGGCAGAAAAAGAGAGGAATTAAACTATCACTCAATATTCTGGGGACACAAAGATGCTGTTTGGAGAAAGAACAGAGAAGAGTAAAGTTGGATATATATGAATTTCACTTCTGATGCTGAATGAAAGAACTCAAGACACCCAGGGAGAGCTGAGAAGCCAGTAGTTAAATATAGAGGTCAAGGGTTTAGAAGATTGGTCTTGACTCAAAGCCAAAATCTGAAAGTTTTTAGCATGCAAGAAGTAATAAAAAACAAGGCTGTAGATACAATTTTCTGTATACATATCTTAGACCAGACATCCTGTGAAGCTGTCTTGAAGTTTCTCTTGATTTTTAAGTCTCCCAGCAAAGGTCACAATAGGCTTAACAACCTGACTTAAAATGTTTTCAAGAGTCATGGTCTATGGTAGCATTTCATCAATCACATATTGTAACCTCTTAAGAAAATCTGATTCCTGAGAAAAATATTGAACCTGTGCATAGATATCATTATCTTTGCCAACTCCTCTGTTAGTTGATCTTTTGACTGGGGTGGGCTTCAAGAAATTCATGTACTCAAGAGTTCACAACTGAAAGAGAACTTTTTCCCTTCACATCTTACATTTAATCCATATGGTTTTTATTTTATTCACAACACAAAATAGATATAATATAGCTACTTCACAGAAAATTCAATCATGAATTAAAAAAATCCATTTTTATCTGTAAAAAGCATTCATGGGTGAGAAGAAAAGCAAGACATAATCCTCTATAAAATTTATCAGTAAGAAAAGTGTTCATTATTGAAGGTGTTTGTGTTCCTTTAGTATGTGGCATACCACAAACTGGGACCATTTCCTTGTATCTTAAAGGTTAAGGTGTTAAAGAAAAATTTATGCAATATTTCAAAGCTCTGCCTCTTTTTTTAAGGTATGGAGTGGTAGGAAAAAAAGAGAAAAAGATTTAAAATTTATACTCCTTTATGTTTCATAAAGAAATCTGAAAATTTAATTTTGAGTAAAGGAATACACCATGATGTTCTTTTTAACATATAAGAAAGACACTTTATTTTAGAAGTAATTTATTACCTGGGGTTTTGTTTAGAAGAAATTAAAAGACATATCCTCAAAAATCTCCCTAAAGTAAATGCTATAGTAAATTTTATATAGCTATTTCTGGTTCTTAACTGAAGAAATAATTTTAAAACAGCAATTCTATCTCTCTATGAAGTGGGAAAAGTGGAGGAAAGGTGGTCAGGGTAACACAAATATGTGATTTCTGCGGTGATGTAACTTAATCTGTAGCTAAATGCTGAATAGCCAGCACAGGTTTTGATGAAGGATCTCATTCCCTCATTTAAGATAAAGGAAGCTAATGAAAACTATGGATCCCCATAAAAAGTAACTATTGCATGCATGTACTCACACACAATGTAGCATCAAAATTCAGAAGCTCACACATGCTTTAGCTCAGGTTGCAATATTGGGGCTTAGATACTTATGAAAAGGTTACATAAAATTAGTTGGTAATTTTATGTAAGGGATTGCTTCTAAGCATATAGACTGACATCATAGAGACCTTAGTTTGTTCCTGTTCTCTGTTACTTGCTGGCTATTAGAGCATTAAGCACGCTGCTTAGTTTTCCTGACCTTCAATTTTCTCATCTGTAGAGTGGGGTCAATAATAGCATGTACTTCACAAGATGAGAATTAAGTACATCATTTATATAAAGGGCTTAATAATCACTTTAACAAAGTAAGGACTTAATTTTTTTTTGTTACATACAATTTGTTTACATTTCCCCCCTTGCCTTTTGGGTGATTCCACCACCCCCATCACTCCATCTCTTCTTTCACTGCCAGTTGTTGATCAATTTTTAGTCCAGTTCATGCATATTTGGATCCTTTCAGTGCCTCCTCCTTCTTACTGGTCATCTGCTCCGATCTAGTTTCTATCATATCTTGCTTCTTTGCTTTGTAATTCTGGTCACTGGCTTTGGGAGTATTTCTTCGAGGCAACATTCATGTAAAAAGTTTCCTGGTTGGGATAGGCACTGGTGAATGGTTGGTCCGACTCATCAGGTTCTGCTGCCCATCTTTGTGGCCTTCCTCTCCGTGTGAAATGGGAGGGTGCCAAACTCACACTGAAAGCATCTCTGAACCGAAAATCCTGTTTCCATCTGTGGCGACCTCGTAGTTGTATTTCTGAAACAGTTTATCTCTATAGTTAGTCTCACAGCTTTGTGTCCCATGGATCTGAAATGTTTGTTCTGAGCTTTACTTCTTTTTCCTCATCTCCATCTTCATGTGTATCTGCCACTGAATTAGTGATTTAATTGTTCCTGGTGAGGATTGACTGGATTTGGAGAAAATCAGGAGGTGATAACCCCTCCCCCACCATTGGCTCACATGCCCAGCAGTCCCTCTCAGTCCAGAGGGGGCTGAACAGGAGGGCAGAGCCTCTAGAGACATAGTTGGGTCATAGTTGGCCTGGCTCTTTGGCAGAACCAGGCGAAAACATGGGCAGAAGCCCCTTGGCAGCCACTTAAGGGATCCTGGAGGCTCGTGCTGTAGATCTTACCATGCTTACCTTCTTCAGAACTTAATATTATCTTAATCATTACTTGAAGCTGCCATTAATAGATAGTTCATTAGCTCTTTTCATTTCCCTTCCTGACAAGAATATCAAAGGAGTGGCAATAAATCCACAAAATACAAAACACTATGTTTATATGTACATACATAATATAAGGGAGGGTATTCATAAGCTTTTCCAGATTTGCCATGCAGTCCATGTTTGAAAAATGTGAAAATCACACCAAAATGATAGACATAAGTTGACTCTATTGTGAATGTACTGACTCACTGTTCTCCATGCTAATTGGAAAGAACACTCATGAGCTCAGGGCATATATTTATCTTATATAAAGAAATAATGCCTCATGGATACTAAATGGCACTAAACTCTTTTATTGATACACTCCAACTTGACCTTAATGCTCTTGACCCACCCCACAGGTCCTCAGATTAGAAAAAGAAATTAATGTGAAGAGAGAAAACCCCCAGAAAAGTTACTGAGCTATGCAGTATTATTTAAAGTTCTTCCCAAAATGTTAGATGTCATCCCTGCTTCCTCTTTTTGATCACTTTCTCCCTTTCTACTCCCTTTCTACTTTGAAAAACAACTCTTTGTTGTTGTTGGTTTATGGTTTGTTTTATTTAACCCAGACTCTCTTTTCTTCATTCTTTTTAAAATGTAGCTTTTGTAAAAGGAATGTTCTTTTCTGTTAACCCAAACAACCAAACTAGCAAATCTACACATTTCTTCTATTTGCCACTGTTTATTCCATCTTGCTCAAAGATTCCCTTTTGTCTGTTGCTAGTGTAAGATGTAGTTTGTTTTATTCTTTGTCTAATTCAGAATCATTCTACACAGTTCAAAAAATCTCCTTCATATGATCAAGTATTTACTGTATTGACCAATGGGGCTGAATGATGGAGTGAGGGAGGAGAAAGCGGAAGAAGGTGGGGGAGGCGGAGGGCACAAAAGAGCAGAATGGTTGATGGGTGTTAGGGAGATGGGGGAGCCCTGGGGTATACAATAGTGTAATATATATATATATATACACACATATTTATGCAAAAAATGTTTAATTAAATTAATTTTAAAAAATCAACCATCACAGAGATAGTTGACTTTCTCTGTAGACATCTCTTCTATTCTATTCCCCATTATACATTCCCAGAAATAATAATCAATACACCTGATTTGATGTTTATCATTAAATCCCATGGTATTTGAAACTTTTAAATCACACATATGAGTAAATAATATATATTATTTTGCATGGCTTATAATTTTGTAATTATGGTATTGTAATATGTATATCTATTTGTAACTTTTTTCTTCCCACAAAAAATAATTAATTTTTAAAAAGAATTTACTGTATTGGCATGAAAATATGAAAATGCAGGAGTTAGCTCTTTCTTATGAAAGTCTTGCAAAATTAAGGTTAAAGAGAAGAACTTCAAATCTAGAAGTCAGTGAGTTTTGTTTTCTGAAGCTTTGCCTTGGCAATGTATTTAGACATTTTGCGTCTCAAATAAAAGCTATCTCCAGCTTCTACCACTGCTATTTTATCTTTGTTTTAGAATCATAATTTCTGTTTATCACATTCAATGTAAATTTTAGTCAAAAATTTTTAAACAAGTAATATTTCAACAATAACTTCATAGTTGTTCATTCACTGTTGAGTGTAAAATTTTGATATTTTTTTCTCTATTAAACTTTGTTTTAAAGAGTCTCAAAATTCTGTGACAGATTTGTGTTCAAGTTATTTACATTAAAAAGTACTGATTTTAAAAAAATAATAACCTAAAACTGCCACACAAAATAAATCAAATGGTCCACAAAAATATTCTCTTTCCCTCCTGAAGGTTTTACAGTGTATTGTTAACATTAACCAGTCTTTTACTATTAAACTTAAATGGCCAATTGAGATATACAGTTCTGTGACCATTCTTATATCACTGATTAAGACTGGGGTGGCAGGTGTTGTGGATAATATTCATTTAGCCTTCTCCACTTCCTGGGAAGAATTTTTATTTTTAACTCAAATTGTCTAACTTATAGTTCTTGTTTCTGTGACTTATTAGGAGGGACCCAGTTGATTTCATAAGAAACAATGAAATAGCTTTATAAAACTGTATAAAATTTCTAATTCAATAGACCTAGGTGAAACTTGGAAAACTGGTAAGGACTTGATTAATGGTATATATCGGTTATTATTGTTGCTGCTTGGATTTTTTTTAATAGGACCAAGAACATTAGGGAAGAGATTATTAATATTCAAAGCACTGTGTGAATATGCAAATATACATCTATCTGGGAAGTGTTCCATAACATTTTAGCATTCCCAGTGGGGTTCTTGAACCAAGAAAGTTGAAAAAAAATCACTGGGTAGAGGTAAACACACGTTTCTCTGTCCCAGTTTTATGAAGGTTTCTACTCACACCTGACTACACTTTACTCATCCTTTAAGAATATCAATGTGCTCAAGGCAGGCATGTTTATTTCAAATGTTGTTACCTCAAATTCTTAAGATCCAAAATGGTTCTAAGGTTTTTTATTGTTCAAATTACAAATACCTTGAACCATTTCATTTTCCACACTAGTTTGAAGCCAAGTTTAACTACACAGTAGAGCTTCCTTTCTCTCTTAACCTCGGTTCTTTTCATATATATTTAGAAATAAATACTTCTTATTAATTGTAAGTATTAATAAGAAAACTTCTAAATCCCTTTTTTTCTTTAACACCTTTTCCCAGGTATCTTGCCTTTAAGCAAGATATAATTCAATAAGAAAGATAAGTATTTTTAAGTGAATAAATTTGACATGTAGCATTGTGTAAATTTGAGGCATAAAATGTTTTTACTCAAGATATTCATTTCAGGTTCCTGAGTGAACCTACCCAACCCTTCCCCCACCCAGGTGAGATGCTAGATGTCACTGGCCAGCTCCAGGCCTCTGGGAGAGACCCATCCCCACGCCACCTTCACCGCCATCCCTGGGAACCAGCCCCCACAGCCAGGCGAGACACCAAAAGTCACTGGCGCAAGTGGTGCCAGCGCAAATTACTAAACTACAGATCTACTTTCAACCTGGAAAACATTCCCATCAGCATGCCAAACAAGATCTATAGTTTCTCAATATGTAGAACAAGTTAGAAAACAAAACACAGTAGGAGAAAAACTTTAGACATGCAAGCAAACCCTACAGGAAATAATTCATCACCACCAAAGAAAAGGCAATCTCCAGAAAACACCAAGGAAAATATTGAAGAAATGAAGTGTATCTCAGAAAAAGATTCCAGCATCAACATGTTAAATGCACTCCAACAATTAAGAGAATTAGAAAAAAAGACAACAGTATGATAGAAGTATTTAATACACTAAGGGAAGAAGTAGAAACATATAAAAAAGAAAGCATCAATATGTATAACCTAATCAACGAACTGAAGAATAAAAATGAATCATTAAAATTAAAATTGAAAGAGACTCAGATTTAAGGGTTGCAATAGATGAGCTCAAAAATGCACAGAAAAGCCAGGGAAGCAGATTAGATGAAATAGAAGAATGAATCAGCACACCTGAGAATACAGAAATAGAGAGGACAAAGAAAGAAAAAGAGAGAGAGAAACAAAGTAAAAGGACTGAAGACAAGCTCAGAGATATGTCAGATTCCTTAAAGAAAAGAAACATAAGAGTAATAGGAATCCCAGAAGGAGAGGAGCCATGGGAGCTGAAAGGCTTTTCAATATTAGAGGAGAACTTCCCAAATCTGAAGAAAGAAATGAAAATAGACATACAGGAAGCCAAAAGGACACCAAACTACTTTAATGAAAGAAAAGCTACCATGAGACACATCATCATAAAACTTCCAAGAACCCGAGATAAGGAAAAAATAATGAGAATGTCTAGAAAAAATAAACAGATAACCTACAAAGGAAAATTCCATTAGCCTGACCTCAGATTTTTTTGAAGAGAAACTCCAGGCAAGGAGAGAATGGAGTCGCATCTACAAAAAACTCCAAGAAAAAATGTGCCAGCGAAGAATACTCTATCCTGAAAAGCTATCCTTCCTCTATGAAGGAAAAATTAGAACCTTCTCCAACAAGCAAAGTCTCCAGAAATTTGCTACAACTAAACCCCCACTCCAAGAAATTTTTCAGGATGCCTCAAGATCAAAACCATAAGAAGAACAAACACAAAAACAAAAACAAAATAAACCCCAAAATGACCACCAGGAAACCGTTAGAATCACAAACATCAATAATCACCCTTAAATGTCAATGGTCTAAACTTAGCAATCAAAAGACGAACAGTTGCAGACTGGATCAGAAAACAGAACCCAACATTCTGCTGCCTCCAAGAAACACATCTGATCTCTAAGGATAAGCATAGACTGAAGGTGCAGGGCTGGAAAATTACACTACAAGCAAACGGCCCCCACAAGAAAGCAGGAGTTGCTATTCTTGTATCAGACAGAGCAGACTTCAAATTAACAAAAGTGACAAAAGATAAAGACAGCCACTAGATAATGGTTAAAGAGTCAATCCACCAAAAAGACAAAACAATAATCAACATATACGCACCTAATGAGGGAGCACCAAAATTCATAAAACAACTACTAGTAGAACTGAAATCAAATATTGATGAGAATACATATGTGGTAGAAGATTTTTAACACTCCACTCTCAACAAAAGACAGGTCAACAAAACAGCAACTACACAAAGAAACAAAACCTTTAAAGGAAGAGCTAGACCAAATGGACCTAATAGATATATACAGGACACTAAACCCCCAAGGAAAAGAATACACTTTTTTTTCAAATGCACACGGTTCATTCTCTAAAATTGATCATATATTAGGCCACAAGACAAACCTGAACAAATACACAAAGATTAAAATAATACCAATCTTTTTTTCTGATCATAAAGGCATCAAATTAGAAATCAACAATGAAAAGAAAACAAGGAGAGTAAACACTACATGGAGAGTGAACAACAGGCTTCTGGAAGATCACTGGGTAAAAGAGGAAATCAAAGACGAAATTAAAACCTACGTGGAGGCAAATGACAATGACAACACAATGCTCCAAAATGTGTGGGACACAGCAAAAGCAGTATTAAGAGGAAAGTTCATAGCAATACAGGCCCAAATAAAAAGAAATGAAACAGCCCAAAGAAATACTCTAATCTCCCAACTTGAGGACTTAGAAAAAGAACAACAAAAAATCCAAAACCCAGCAGAAGACAAGAAATAACAAAAATAAAAGCAGAGATTAATGAAATAGAAACCAAAAAGACCATTGAGAAGATAAACAAAACCAAAAGCTGGTTCTTTGAAAAAAATAAATAAAACTGACAAACCCCTTGCAAGGCTTACAAAGAAAGGAAGAGAGAAAACTCATATAAACAGGATCATAAATGAAAAGGGAGACATTACAACAGACCCAGCAGAAATCCAAAAGATAATTAGAGACTACTATGAACATCTATACGCAAACAAATACAGCAACTTGAAAGAGATGGACAAATTCCTAGAACAATACAGTCATCCAAAATTGAACAAAGAAGAAATAGAAAACTTAAACAGGTCAATCACAAGCAGTGAAATTGAGGCAGTCATCAGAACTCTCCTGAAAAACAAGAGCCCAGGTCCAGATGGTTTCACAAATGAATTCTACCAAACATTCAAAGAGGAACTAACACCGGTACTATTAAAACTCTCATAAAATTGAGAAAGAAGGAAAGGTACCAAATACCTTCTATGAAGCAAACATTATACTAATTCCAAATCTAAATAAAGATAGTGCAAAGAAAGAGAACTACAGACCAATCTCCCTAATGAACACAGATGCAAAAATTCTAAACAAAATCCTGGCAAACCAAATCCAACATTGCAAAAAAAGGATCATCCATCATGACCAAGTGGGATTCATCCCAGGGGCACAGGGATGGTTCAACATCTGAAAATCAATCAACATAGAGAAAAAGAAAAACCATATGATCATATCAATAGATGTGAAAAAAGCATTCGATAAAGTTCAGTATCCTTTCATGATGAAAGCCCTGGAGAAAAATAGTATAAAAGGAACATACCTCAACATAATAAAAACTATATATGACAGACCCACAGCAAATATCATCCTCAATGGGAAAAAACTGAAACCATTCCAATTAAGGTATGGAACCAGGCAAGGATGCCCACTCTCTCCACTCCTTTTCAACATAGTTCTGGAAGTCCTACCTAGGCCAATAAGGCAAGAGAAAGACATAAAAGGAATCCGAATAGGGAACAAAGAAATAAAGTTGTCATTATATGCGGATGATATGATACTCTATATAGAGAATCCAGAAAAATTGACATAAAAGCTGATTGAAATAATAAACCGATTCAGTAAGGTAACTGGATACAAAATCAACACACAAAAATCAACAGCATTCATATATGCAAAGAATCAATCAGAAGAAGAAGAGATTTTAAAAAATACCCCATTTACCATTGCTCCAAAGAAAATCAAATACTTGGGAATTAACCTAACAAAAGATGTAAAAGACCTATACAAAGAAAACTATAAAACATTCTTGAAAAAAGAAGATGATGTTAAAAAGAAGATGATGTTAAAAAATGGAAAGACATTCCCTGTTCATGGTTTGGAAAAATCAACATTGTCAAAATGGCCATACTACCAAAGGCAATCTACAGATTCAATGCAATTCCAATAAAGATCCCAATGACATATTTTAAAGAGATAGAACAAAAATTACTGAAATTCATATGGAACAACAAAAGACCCCAAATGGCCAAAACATTTTTGACAAACAGAAGAGAGAATGGAGGTATTACTATTCCAGACTTCAAACTATACTACAAAGCCATAATACTTAAAACAACATGGTACTGGTTCAAAAACAGATGAACAGACCAATGGATCAGAACTGAATATCCAGAAATAAGACCATACATATACAGTCAACTAATCTTTGACTAAGGGGCAAAAAACATACCCTGGAACAAGGAGAGCCTCTTCAGGTAAATGATGCTGGGAAAACTGGATCAAAGCTTGTAAAAAGTGGACCAGGACAACACCCTCACACCCTGTACAAAAAGTAACTCAAAATGGATAAAGGACCTGGAAGTGAGACCTGCAACCATAAAATATAGAAGAAAACTTGGGTAAAACCCTTCATGAATTTCGCCTCAGAAATCCATTTGAGGAAACAACTATGGCCGGCAAAAAAATGAAGGAAAACAAACAGCTGGGACTATATAAAACTACAAAGTTTCTGTTCAGCAAAAGAGACAACAAAACAAAAAGAAACCCAACCAACTGGGAGAATATTTTTGCCCTCCAGACAAGTGACAAGGGTCTGATAACAAAGATACACAAAGAGCTCCTACAGCTCAACAAAAACAAAGCAAAAACCCACTCAAAACTGGGGAGAAGAACTGAAACAAGTGTTGGCACAGATGTGGAGATAAAAGAAATCTCTTACACTGCTGGTGGGAGTGCAAACTGGTCCAGCCACTATGAAAGACTGTGTGGAGGACCCTCAAACAATTGAAAGTGAACTTGCCATTTGACCCAGCAATCCCACTACTGGGAATCTACCCAGAGGACATGAAAACACTAATTCAAAGGAACACATGTACGCACATGTTCATTGCAGTTCTGTTTACAATTGCAACGATTTGGAAACAAACCAAATGCCCCAAAACAGATGATTGGCTAAAAAAAATGTGGTACATATACACGATGGAATACTACGCATCAATCAAGGAAGACAAACACATGTCATTCGCAGCATCCTGGATGGAACTAGAAAGACTCATATTAGCAAAAATAAGTCAAAAAGAAAAAGAGAAGTACAGGATGGTCTCACATATATGATGGATATATACATGAAAGAAAACAACCAATGGGACTGAACCATGAAGTGAGAGAGAAGGAAAGGGAAGAAGCTGGGGGAGGTGAAAAGTACAAAAGATCAGGATGTTTAACAAATGTTAGTGAAGTGAGAAAGCCCCGGGTACACAATAATGGAATAATGTAATATAAATATAAATGTACATATATATGCAAATTAAAAAAATTTAAATTAAACTTTTTAAAAAAGAGGGAAAAAAAGGACAGGGTTATTAGGGAATGGAGAAAGAAAAAGAGAGCCACCTGCATAGTGCCAGGCAGGCAGGAGAGCTGCTTCTCCCCAGCATAGACATTGTACTGATTCCTTTTCTTTCTTAATTAATTTATTTTTTTATATATGTGTTTCATATCTTTGTATTCCCTGGGGACCACCCACCACCTTCCCTCCCTGACCACTCCCTCCCATCTCCACCTCTTCTAACCCCCCACCAACTCATCCCTTTTATGGAATTTTCATGTACATGTCTATGGCCTAAATTGTCAACTGGAATAAACTTTATAATAATAATAATAATAATAATAAAAGATTCATTTATACAACATGATTGCCTTCATAGTAAATTTTTTCTAGATTTTATGTAAGCAATATTCAATATTTATCTCTCTCTGCCTTATCTCACTCAGCATAATATGCTTATGGTTCATTCATGTTGTTGCAAAAGGCAGAATACATCTTTTTGTGGCCGAATAATTTTCCATTATACATACCACATGCTTTTTATACATACCACATACTTTTTATACATACCACATACTTTTTGTCTATTCATATATTGATAGGCATATAGGTTGTTTCCAGTCTTGGTTATAATGAATAATACTATAATAAATGTGTAAATGTGGTTATCTCATCAAAATTTTGTTTTTTATTATCCTTGAGTGTATATCCAGAAGAATTGCTTGTCTGGTAGCTCTATTCTTAATTTATTTGAGAACACTCCACATTTCTATCCATGGTTTCTATTCCCAGTAGCAATATAGTGTTCCCTTTCCCCCACATTCCTACCAGCATGTTATCTCAGCTTCCTAATGGCAGTCAATCTAACAAGTGTGAGGAGGTGATTTGCATTTGTCTCATAATTAGTGATGTGAAGCATCATTTTATGTATCTGCAGGCAATTTTGATGTATACTCTTTGAAAGAAAGTTAACTTCTGCTCATTTTAAAAATTGAATTGTTTTTTTATCTTATTGATAAATAAGTCAATGTCAATTAAATACTTTGGATTCTAACACCTTTTATGATATATGGTTTACAAGTATTTTCTTTCATTTTGTTTGTGTTTCCATTTTGTTAATTTTTTTTTTTTTTTGCTGTGTGGAAGCCTTTTGGTTTGACGTAGTCCCATTTGTTGATTTATGCTTATGTTGTACATGAAAGATAACTCTTAAAAATGAACATCTATGTATACATATATATACTATCTCACTGTATATAGTAAAATTGATCAAATCAATTTAATAAAGATTAATTCAGCACCATAGTTATATCAGAAACAGTTTTTTTATATAGTTGAGAATATATTGTGTGTTAATATATATGAATAAAAGGCAATAATGAATAAAAAGGAAACTTTCCGTTTAGGGAGAGACTGACTAGTGTAAGCTGATTATGTAAATATAAGACAAATGCTATGAATGGAGATATTTTGAGAACTCTTACAAGGAAACAAAAGACATCTAATCCATTCTGAAATAAAAGCAGGGGATAGGAGAGGTCATATCCCTCTGTAAGGTGATATCCCAACTTATTCTAAATTAGATAGAAGTCAGCCAGAATGTTTAGGTTAGGGTGGAGGATAAAAGCAGCAGGAGTAAAGCCATGTAGCAATGGGGTAACACAGAGGATGTCGGAAGCACACATATTAAACAGGAAATAGTGGGTGATGAGACTAGAGAAGAAAGTGTGACCACATCTTAGAGGAATTGAAAAATTATTTTTTAAAGCATAGATCTTATCCAGAGCCACTACTACCTTTGCCACTGTATAAGGTAGATATGATTAAAAGGTCACCAATCTTTCCTCACTAAGCCTGGTCAAGTCACAATCTGACAAGGCTTTCTCAAATAAATGCTCTAGTGGATTAGAATTTGCATCCAATATGGGTCCACCTGCTATTCCTTGATGGGAAGTCAGCTGAAAGTATTTTTATTGGACTTACTGTATGCCATCAGTAGGGGAACTTGCTAAAGGCATCTAGAACATGGGGTAATATCTGATAACTGTATGTTTGATAACTTCCAAAAGTATTCCTTATACAGAGTCATGTTTGAGAACCTCTGTTGCAGAGAATTAAAACAAAAGTAATGATATAAATCCAAAGTTGCAGAGTGGTGGCTCATAAGCTAAATTTGGCTATCAGTTAAGATTTTTTATAAATACATGATGGTCTCATTTATATGATGTATATAGGGAAAAACAAACAAATGAATAAGAAAAATTAGAAACAACCAACAGGGCTGAACGATGGAGCAAGAGAGGAGGAGGGGGAAGAAGGAAAAGGAGGTGGAGGGCTCAAAAGAGTAGGATGATTAACAGGTGTTAGGGAAATGGGAAAACCCTGGGGTACACAATAATGTAATATATATATATAAATATATATACAAAATTTTAAAAATTGAATTTAAAAAAATCAGCCATTACAGAGATAGTTGACATTCTCTGTGGACACCTCTTCTATCCTATTCCCCATTATACATTCCCAGAAAAAATATTCAGTACACTGAATTTGATGTTTATCATTCCTGTGGTATTTGAAACTTTTAAATCAAACATATGAGTAAATAATATATTATTTTGTATGGTTTATCATTTTCAAATTGTGGTATTGCAATATATATATGCCTATCTGTAACTTGTTTTCTTCCCACAAAAAAAAATATAAAAAAAGTAATTTTGAATGATATGTACAGAATGATACCAGTTATATAAAATTTCATTTTAATAAACAGTAAATATGATTTTAAAAAAGATTTATATATATACATATATACACATATACACACAAACATTATATATAAATACAAACATATGTATTTAAAGGATTGACTAAGCTATATATAAATATATACATATTTATATATTTTAAAATATATATGAATATATATACTATATATACATATATGTAACTATATAAATATATTTAAGTATATATATTTATATATATAGCTTAGTCAATTCCTTAAGTATATATATATATAAAATGTTTGTATTTATATTATGTCTCCCCATATGTCTTTTAAAATGGGGGAAATCATAAAATCATGATTTTTGCTTCTTTCTAAAAATTGGAAAAGCTGTCACACAGGACTTTCATTCCAACATCTTAATAATAAACTAGACCTTAATGGATCTGCTTCCTTTGGCTAGGACATGGACTTAACTATTTTGTCACAGAATTCTTCTTTCTGATGTCTTTCTGTCACTGCAGATATACATCCCTGTTGCTCACCATTGTATTTTCACTATTGTGTGCCTCTTACAGATAATATGTGCAGAGAAAAGTGAAATCAGTTCTGGACCCTTGTCTTTTTCAAAATCGGGAAAATGAATGACAGACCATAAGATCAATCTCAGAGGCAGAAAATTCAATGATAAGAGCATCAATCTTTCTCGTGAAATTTCCAGGAACTTAAAGATTTCCTTGTGCGATGGCTTTGCCAAACAAATCTAAATTAGTTTCACAATTTTAATAACACAAAAGTTTCATTCTGCTACTGTTTTTCTTATATGTTAAAGAGCAAAAGTTCAGGAGGTTGCAGCCGAGAGAAAGTCCACCCCAGAATGTGACAATACTTGCTGCCATGCAGAATTTAGCATGATGGGGCTGGCTGCAGTTTGTCAGCAAAATCACCTAATTATAACTGGTTCCAGCTCTAATGAGGACCTTGGCATTATCTTAAAGCATGTACTGTGGCTGGGCCACTTCTGAATTTCGTGGTTTGTGAACAGTTCTATTATATACCCTGATCATTTGCAAGCTCAAAATTGGTTCTCCAATTTTATTCTGAAAATATAACTTATCTTAGACTAGGTTATAGACTCTATACAGTTATTTAAAATTTTAGTTACACAAGTGCACATGAATTCAGTCGAGCCATAAATCTTTAAATGACAAAGATATATAAAGTGAGAAATGAAAATATCCCATACTCTCCTTCCCTGCTTTCCACTGTTCCTTCCCCATGGATTCCACTCTCCTTATCAGAAGTGCTCTAAATTAACATTTACATATGCATTTTTCTGGTCATTTTTGGACATAATTATATATGTGATATATACTTTCATCTAGAAGATCTTTTGTCACTTATGGAATCATAAAGTTTTTCTATAATGATTTTCTCATAGAATGCTTGTGAAATTTCTCCTTGCCAGAATTTACAACATGGTTATTACCAATATATAGCATTCCATATCAACTATTCCTCTATTGATAGCTGCTTGTATTGTTTCCACAATGCAAATTGTATCGAACTCAATATGTGTTTAGTTGAATGCAATTATTTTCCTATCATATATATATACACACATACATATATATACACACACACATATATATGTATATATATATGTTAGTGATCACATGTACACAAAAAAAGATACCTAGTGGTAACATTTGCCAGTTGAAAGTATGTAATTTTCTAGGCACTCCGAAATTGCATTCTACTTGCAGTGTTCATGTTCTTAGCTGTTAGAGTATTGTAAATATTTGTCTATTTGAAGACAAGGATATATATCTGTTTAAATAGGCATTTGAACATTTTCATGTATGTATTATGCATTTGTAGGTTTAAAATGTATTAGGTTTTCTTCTTTCTTAACTTGCATGAAGTCGTCACCTATTAAGAAATATTAATGTATATGTAGAAAGATTTTTATCAGATTTACAATTGTCTTTCAACATTTCTTTTCACTTCTATTGCACAGAAATTCTGAATTTTTAAATATGAATGAGCTCAATTAATGTTTTCCTTTATGACTTCTGAATGTTGTGAATTCCCAGAAAGGTTTTACTACCTCAGAGATATAAATATGATCTTTATTTTCTATACTGTTAACCACCAGATCTATTGGTCTGGGTTTGAATCTCATAATTAGGTACATTTAGGTGCAGAACCTTCTTGAAGAGCTTGGTGAACACTGGGTCTACTTAAAGTTCTTAGTTTACAATTAGGAAACAGGCACTTTCCGCACCATTGGGCATAATTTAGCTCTAAAATTGTGTGACTGGGATAGTGGTTAGTTCAGTGATGGCACCTTAGACTGTGATACTCCCAATCCATGCACCTGTGGCAGCAGGCAGCCTCCTTTGCAGATCAGAAAGGAGAGCTATCTTCATCTCATTTAAAACACCCAGCTTCCTTGTGATGCAGGCACTATTTTTACTGTGTCCCACAGCATCTACTTGTATTTTCTAAAGGTGCCACAGTAAGTAAAAAGCAGAGCCAGGATTTATATCAAAAGTTTTCCTGACTCCATTAGCCATGATTCTAGCCAAGGAATTATCTGGCCTCACACTTAGGTGGTTTGTGAAATCTCTTTAAAAATATCCAAAAACTAACAGAGTGAGACTAATGAAGTGGCTGGTGTTCTCCAATCTAGTAAGTAGTTTGCAAGTAAGTAAGTTTGTCATTTAAGTTTTGAAAGAAACCAGTACAAGTAGATTTAAAAGTTGTTATTGAAAAGAAACAGAACAAGTTCCAGATGGATATAAGATTTACATATATAAGCTAGATTAAGCTATGGAAGTACTAAAAAGAAAAGTGATTTTTAAAAAAATTGATAGATGAAACAACTTTCTAAATATTAAACAAAACTCCAAAATCACTGAAAATAGATAATTAATTCTACTATGTGAAAATAAAATTCTCTGCATTGTAAAATGATCAAAAGTGAAATGACAAATAATAACTTGGAGGAATGTAGAATTTGCAATCAATATCTCTGGATAAAAGACCAATAGCATTAAATATAAAGACTTCACATAATTCAGTAAGAAAAGTTCAACTTTTAATATTGGAAAAAATCAAAGATGAATATTAATAGAAATTACATATGGTTTTTATACACCTGGATTATTGTAAACAATACCATAATGAATGTAGCACATATTCTTTGATCCAACATGTCCACATTTAAGTATCATCTACAGATATATGACAACCTGTGGGAAAGGTGTGTGTATAAAAGATATCCATTTTTTTGCAATAGAAAATATGGGAAACAACTTACTAACTTAATGAACTATTTATTATAGTGAACAAATTAGTCTATTTCCATACAATAAAAATACAAACAACTTGAGCAAGCTGATCTTATTAAAGTGAGAGACAGAGGAATGTATAGGTTATGGCATCATATATGGGAGAAATTTTTCTACACACACACGCATACACACACACACACACACACACAATATCTCTAGAAGGATTTCCAGAAAGGGAAGGACACAAATGGCTGAGAAATGGGAGTTAGAGATTAATTTCTTACTCTATCCTCATGTGTACCTTTTGAATTTTACAAAATGTATGTGTTGCTTATTAAAATTGCACTAGTCTTACTGGGAAATTTAAAAAGCTATCGTCAATGGGAAGCACTTGTATATAAAAATATTAAAAGTCAATTTAATCTTCATACGTTTATTCATTTTCTTCATACAAAAGTTGCCTTATAGCCAGTATATTCTGATTCCAATACTAATCAAACAGAAATTAAATGTTTATTGTGTATGTAACCATCCATATATATATTGGCAAAATATATTTTATACTATGTGGATACTTAAGAAATAGGTAGAAGGACAGATAATCATTTTCATTGTTTGCTTCTCTATTGTTTAAATTACAGACATATATTTATCATTAAATAAATATATATTTTTCATAATTTTTCTTCATAAGGTTATTTAACCTTATTTGCATTAGAGATTGTAGAAGTCAAGCAATCATATAATATTCACTTACTTTATTACTTCATTACTTTTCTCTGAATTTCCTAGATATGTTTATTTCTTAACATGGTCAATAACTCAAACATTAGAAAATGTTTATAAAATAAATTTAAAAATTGTACATATGTTAAAGTTACCACTTATACCTCAATGAAAAATAAAATTTAATAAAAATCTAATAATAAAGATTCTTCATTCGATTTAAAAGGAAAACAACTGGGATTTTGAATTAAGTTTAAAAAATAGCCTCAATTCTAACTTAGAACTCTTTCCTATGTATTTATTCTTTTGAAATAACGTATCAGGCCGATTTACAGATGGTCTGGTGAGCCACAGGAAAATAACCTCACTTAGCTCATGAATCATAAACAGTTTCTCTAAATAGTTATTAATGCAACTTCTTGAGGCATCTGCCTTGCCCCAAGAGAATACTTTACCCATAAGTTTGAGTACTGCTCAAAAGCAAAATAGGTAGATTGATGTCCTGCTTATAAGTTTAGTTGACTCATAATGAAGTCCTTTGGGTACTTTGCAATCTAAATTCCTCACCAAAAGAATAACTATAATTAATTCAATTTTATACAGAAATTCTGTTCTTTAATGATCAGAATTTGTAAGAAGGAACATGGCATATGATTTTCACAATTCAATACCATTCAACACCCCAAAATACTAGAAAGCTTTCACTCTCATTTTTTTTTAGAATGACAGGAATTGAAGCAAATCTTCAATATTTTTTGTGTGCTTGAAACTTATGTTCATTTACTATCAACCAACAATGGGTTTTGCAGGGTTGTTTTTTTTTTTAATTGCTTACTTTATATATGCTTAAAGGACTATCCAGGATGGGGATGAAATCCCACAAGAAGTGAAGAAAGCAATTCATGTACTGTATACAGCTATTCAGTGCTGTCTAAATTTATTCCAGGGATGCAAATATTTAACTTAATTATTTTAGAAACAAAGAATGCACCCTTTGTGGGTTTGTACTATAACTCAATGTAACACATTACAAGTCATATTAAAGATAACAGGATCAGATTTTTTTACTACAACCCTTCATAATTAAGGACATTGTCAATAAAATGACTTCCTTATAAAGTTTAATGTAAATGATAATCTATGTCATCCCTAAGCATACAGGTTACTAGGGCCTAATACTTAGTAATGAATATAAAAATACATATGGTTTTTAGTTGCATTTTCCTAATAATTGATGATGAGCACTTTTTCCTGTACCTGTTAATCATATATATGTCTTCCTTCCTTCCTATTTATTTAGGACTTCTAGGCTTTTTTTGACAGAGCTGTTGATTTGGCTTTTGTTGTTGTTAAATCATATTTATTTTTGAATATTATTAATATTAATCCCTTGAGATTTGTGAGTTGTGGGATTTGTGGGTTGTGAAATCTTCTCCCTATCAAAAGGTTGCTTTTCATTTTGTGATGGTTTCTTTCAATACACAGAAACTTTCTAACAAAAGAGATGAAAGACCTCATAAAACAATGACATTGCTAAAAGAAATGAAAGAATACATAATGAAATAAAGAATACATAAAACTATTCCCTACTCATAAATTAGAAAAATGACCTTTCTTAAAATGATCATCCAATCCATAGCAATATACCCTATTCAATATAGTCCCTTTCAAAATATGAAATTCCTTGAAGATGCAAACTTGTCCATTCACTATGGAAAGCTTTGTTGAGGAAACTCAAACTACTGAAAGTAGAACTATCATTCAATCCAGCAATCCCACTTTTGAAAATCTACTGAAAGAATGCAAAAACATCAGTTCAAAGGACATCTGTACCCAGATGTTTATTGCAACACTATTTACAATAGCCAGGATATGGAAACAACCCAAATGTCCCAAAACAGACAAATGGATAGAAAGTTGTGGTATATGTTTGCAATGGAATATTATCCCACAATCAAAGAAGACAAATTTGATGCATTTGTAATGATGTTGATGAACCTAGAAGGAATCAAACTAGTGAAATAATCCAGAAAGAAAAAGAGAAACACTGGGTGATATCTGGTATATCACTCGCCTATATCTGGGATATAGGGAAAACAAACAAACAAAAGGACAGGTAAAATTTAAAACTAACAAACTGTCAGAAGAACTGAAGCATAGAGCAAGAGAAGAGGATGGAGTAAAATGAGGGAGGGATAGGTATAAGAGATTAAGATGATGGTTCATGGGTTGTAAGGTGGTAGGAGAACCTCAGGGTATACAACAACGCAAAGATATATGTGTGTGTGCACAATCAATTTTAAAATAATAAAAATATTTTTAAATGAAAATAAACAAACTATGTGATTCTTAAAAGTACAGCACACTACATATTCCTTATTTATGTCAAAGAAAAAAGTTATAAAGATATATTTAGATTTAAATACCCACCATTCCTTAGGTAACTCACATATTACAGTATTTCAGAATGTGAAAAGGAGGTCCTCCTGGTACCCCTTTTTATTTCCTGTTCATACTCCCCCATTGGATAATTTATAAATCTGTTAGAAATATGTGATCAATTACTTCGATGAAAATGACTTCACAAATTAATAGAGTAACTTACGTCCACCTGAAAATGGAACTTATCAAAGTCAATATCCATAATCCCTCTGCCGAGATGGCTAGCAATTTCATACTTATATTTAGTTTGTCCATTGGTTCCTTTTCTGATTCATAGACTGTCATTAGAATAGCTGTTCCCTCGAGGAACCTATTCCAGTGACTGACATGAAGCAACTTAGGCAGCCTTCCAGAAAGTACTTTTTGCCAATTGATGGTGAAATTCTAGCTTGATGTTTTCCACTTCTAGTCCATTTCCTGTGAAACTGTGGGGATATAAAATTAAAAGTCACTCTGTTTTGATTTGCAAAACCTCTGTACTAAAAAATTGACTGTAACCATGATCAACATGATCACATAAATGTGAAATGAGAGGGAATATAGAAAAGAGTAAAGGCTGCAGTTATTTTCAATAAAAGGCATGGTGGTTTGAAAACAATGTTAAACTCAAGAACACCTTTCATGGCAATATCAAATCAAATGAATTTGTTTTAATTCATTTTATATTGCTAAATCCTTTTCCTATGCTATTTCAAATGGACAAAATTAGACCTCAGAAAACTTATTAACATATTTCCTTTCTTGGATAATCTAGTATCTTCTTTTATCTATCCAATGCTCAAGGATAAACCAGTTTTTTTTTTATTACCACATACTGCAAGCAAATAGTCGATCACGTTAAAATTTTACATGAGATAAGCATAAACAGACTTAAAGTGAGTGTCTCAATTGTTTTTCTGCAAATAAAGGACATGAGCTTTAGTAATTAGATTCAGTAACCTTTATTTTGGGTATTAAAAGATTCATTTTTATTTATCACAAGGACATTTATCAAAATATAATATTCCTGAGTAAGTGAGCTGTTGTCAGTAATGAGCAAGTTTTCCATTTGCTTTACAGTGGTTCAGTCATAAAGTGTTAATATAGAAAGTTTTACGTCTGTCATCAGCCTAAACGTTCAAAGAACAAAGACTGCCCAATCCAATTCACAGGCCCTAATCTAGCCTGGGCCATATAGTAAGTACAAAGCAATAAAAAAGATGTAAAATAAATACAATAATTCAAGTTTATAATGAAAAATAAAGTCCATATATTCCTATACAGCCCTAGGAGGGCAAAACCAGTGACACATTTACTTTTCTATTCCCAATATTAAATGCAGTCCCTTGCATATTACACATTAGTTACCTTAATCATTACTTGTTGATAGTAAAGTTCTTTTTAAACCACTGGTAACACAATACAGCATGGTGTAGTGCTGGGACACTTAGCCTTTATGAGTTAATGTCCTTATCTGTAAATTTAGTGTAATAACATTTATCCTGCAGGTTAACTGTAAAATTTATCTGACTTCTGTTGAGACAGAACCACACCCAGAGCCGGTACTCAGGGGTTATAGATTATATATACTTTAAAACAAGTTAATAGGCAAGGAAAGAGCTTGCATTCCACCCAGTCACAGAGTTATTTGGATCAGAAAATCCTGCTGCAGAAAAAGTAGGTGAACTTTCCCAGTTATGGGGAGCATATTAGTAGTTTCTATTCCCTTAGATATGAAAACAACATTTTTATCAACAAAGGCTTTTACTAGAATGTTTGCAAATGTTTAGAATCTAAATTATTCATAATGCCTAAATACAAAGACACACAGCACTGAGTCTTTGTACTAGGAAGCACAATTAAACTGTTAGTCAATCAACTTCCTTGGATTAGCATCCCCCAAATCCTACTGCATTGAGAAACTATTTCAAAAAAATCAATACGGTTTGCTTTATATTTCAAGGATTTTAATAGCCATTTTGGATACTCAAGTCTCTTTGTCTCTTTTTGTCTTTTAAACACAATTTTAAGATTTTAACTGACTTGATTGAATTACATCAGGGAAATGGTAAGATGAGGTTAAAAAAAATCTTATCAAGATCAAGAAAATGATGTATTTACTAACTATAGAAATTGGTAAAGGCAGAAAAAAGGTGACATCAAAGCAATGAGTTTGAAACTATCCTTGGTTCCCATCACAGTGGTGAATTGAGAGTGACTTCAACTAACCCTCCTGGATTCCAAAAAATACAAAATGTCCTTTTACCCAAATTAATAAACTAATAAATTTATGGAGTGTTCTTTTCTCTTTGATAAAGGGACCTGAGCCCAAGGTTAGTGAAATAAAAATGTTGAGCAATGCAACCTCAACAAAAATAGACAAAAACAAGCCTCTTATGCTTTTCTCACTGTGACAAAATGTTTCAGTGATGGAGCGGATGAAGAGATTTATTAAATTTCCAAGGTTGATCAGAGCTGCTCATTTACCAAAAGTGAGCACTCTGTGTCCATGGCTCCAGATTTTACTTTTGGATTGTTTTTGAGAGGTTGAACACATCTCCTGCTCTAAAGGGGATCACGATGTGCTATTCGGCACCATGTGCCTTATCACCTAAGCAACTTACAGTGTTCTACAGCTTTTACTGGAATTCACATCAAAGCATCATTTGATGGCAGACAACTTATTTCTTATGTTGCAATAGGCACTATCACTGTCTCACTGCTAAGTATGACTCTTACAAGATTCTAGGAACTGTCCCCAGTGTGATGTCTCAAGAGCAGTTTTGCATGACTTTTGTTTTTCATTTTACAGTTCCCCAAATTGTGGCGAGCAAGGAGCTGATATTTTTAATTCACCAAATATCATCCACTCTGAACTGTTAGTTTCAAATGCAGATCAGAAACAAGGCAGACAAAGTATGAGTACATTTTTTTTCATCATTGCAGTAAAATGGAGCACTGAGGTGTAAAATACAACAACTGGTTGTGATCAGCACCACTAACACCCTTTAGCCTCTTTCCAGGCTCAAAAATGCTTGGTTTCTTTTATAGTCAAACTTTGTGAGACATGACTTCTAAGCCTGTGATCTGAGAAGTACTGAGAGTTTCTGGCCCCAAAATATTCAACCTTGTCAGTTTCCAGAGTCCTAAAATCCAGTGTTGAAGTTTTGTTTCTTAAGTTAATATATGGCTTTTTAGCAAAATGATACTCCTGAACCCTTGTAAACATTATGCCACCACCCAAATTTTTATACATTTTAAAGATACTGCCTCTCAAGAGTTAGTTCTTTGGGAAGTATTCCTCCTTCTCCTAAAATATCTGTCTCAGTGCTCTCTATGTGATGTGTCATAAATCACTCAGAAGTCCTGTTAAGCCTGCAGTTGGATCCAAGATGTCTATATTCATAATAGACTCCTTAGTGCTGATGTTGCTGATTCAAGGACCATAGTTGGACTCTAAGTTAGACTTTCACAGATCTACTAGATAGGGACACAAAATCAGAGGTCAGCATGTAAATACCATAAATAGTGCTGTAAATACCAGACAGTAACTAGTTTAGGTTTTACAGGCTTTAATTCATTGTTGAACCATCCAAATTTGCCACCCCAGGAAAAAGACATCCACATTCAGTATGTAAATGAATAGGCATGACTGTGTTCTAGGAAAAGTTGCTTTATAAAAATAGGCAGCACATGAAATTTGACTCATCAGTCATAGCTTGCGGACCCCAATTTTGCCCATGCCTAATGTAAGCAAAGAAAAATACAATCAGGATGCAATGAAAAGAGCAACCAGGGAGCAAATATCTGGGTTTGCATATCTTTGCAGAAAATTAGAAAGACTAGCCTCTGAGAGAGTCAGGACATGAGCAGTGTTGTTATAAGAGCACCAAACCATGCATCTCATGCCACCATTTTCCATATATTTTGCTTGTGCTTGTCTTGGGCCCTCTCTAGCACAGTAGGGATCCCTATCATGCCTCAAGTCTTTTACTGA
Source organism: Uropsilus gracilis (assembly GCA_004024945.1). Lineage (NCBI taxonomy): Eukaryota > Metazoa > Chordata > Mammalia > Eulipotyphla > Talpidae > Uropsilus > Uropsilus gracilis. The sequence continues at coordinate 160,477 of PVHY01001250.1, forward strand.
TACAAGTACAATCACAAAGACAAACAAACAAAAAAAGTGGTCAGATAGACAAAAACTGTTCCCTGAAGGGCACTGTGAATTTCACCGAAACAGATATAATACAGATGGCCCTCCGATTAACTTGTTAAATCCTTTGTACCAACATATCCCACACTAGAGAGCAGAGATATGTCAAGATTCTACTAGGGATTCTGCGATGTCCAAGTTATTTCATTGACTACTGAAAAATACTGCTCTATAACTGAGATAGCAGTAACTCCTAGGAGAAATATGCACAAACCAAATTTAGTCCCTGTTCTCAGAGTTTATGACAAAGTGCTTATTTCAGAAAAATAAACACATATTAATCATCAATATAGTCAGACTCACCAGGCAGGAATACCAGCGAACCAACAAATGATAGGTCAGCCACGTAAATCAAAGAAGCTATCATCTAAGGAATGAGCAGCCACTAGCCAGTAATGATAGAAGATTAAAAAGTGGCTCAAGAAAAGCATCTGGGCAAAAGAAAGAGTTCTTATCAGAAGAACTAAAGGTGTTTAGTAAGGTTGGAGCAGAATTTAAGAGGGAATGGTAAGATATAAGGCTCGAGAGGAATGCAAAACCCAAATAATACAAGTCTTATAAACAGGGTTACCATATAATCTATGGTAACAAACCAGTACACTTTCAAGCATGAAAGGGTTCCTGACAATAACTACACTGAAATAACACAACTATTCCAATAAAGTGGGTAAATCTGCTTATGACCCATATGAAGGAGATAGGTCTATCTACAAAGGGCACTGGGAAGCTGTTAAATATTTAGGCAAAGGAAATATGAAATTTGTGTCTTAAACTGCATTATAGCAAAAATGGAGGAAACTACAGTGATACCAAGGAATTTTGTAGGGTTAAAGGAACTTTGAATTCAATATTGTGCTGATCCTCTGTATAGGCCATAACATTTGGTATTAGGATCTCTGAAAACTTTCAACTAGAGAGGGAAACATTAACCAGGACACTGAATATTAAATGCTACTGAGAAGAAACTGCACACAGAAAAACTATTTCTTAGGTATCAGATTTCATAAGCAGGAATTCATAAACATTTCTGCCTTACAATTTTAGCAAGTTAAATAATCTTTCAGTGCTTCAATTTCCTTAATTACAAATATAAATCAAACTCTAGTTCAGGATGGAAAATATGATTAGAAGAGATCTGTGTAAAGAATCAGTGTATATGACATACGCCGACTCTGCCACACAATGTCAGTCTAGGTGAGGATAAGTTATGTGATATGTGATAAGATTGGTGTTGATTATTTTAAAGTGTGGGCCATTGCAAGCATGCCAATGTGTTGATGGTTTGGTCAGTAATGGCTGATTGCTCAATGATGATAAAATATGGCATTGACTTCACCAAGTCTTGACAATGAGTGGGTTGATAGAAGGGATGGGAATGAGAAGAAATTGAAGTAAAAGAGAAGCGAAAGATCAAAGTAGATTCCTACCATTACAAAATCAATTTTCAGTGTTTCTATTACAGAAATGTAGACAATAAGATATTGGCAGATTGGCTAGAGACAACCAAAGCATTCAACTTAAGGTATAAAGAACTGGCGACCAGAGTGTGAGATCTTCATCCTTTGTGTATGAAGAGGTTCTTATCAAGAATGGCTAGGGCCATGCATGGTGACGCATGCCTGTAAGTGCAGCCTAGGAAACCGCGGCAGGGACCAGAGATTGCAGTTTGAGTCCCGCTCGAGGCAACAAAGCGAGACCTAGTTCCAAAAAAAATAGCTGGGTGTGATGGTGCGCGCCTGTAATCCCAGCTACCTGGGAAACTGAGAATGGCGATTGTTTGAATCCGTGTTACCCCAGGCAACATGAACCTGCTGTTCCACGGGCAAAAATAGTCTCAAAAAAAAAAAAAAAAAAAGAGGAATGACTAGAAGACTCTGTTTGCCTTGAAAACATCTGGGTGTTGGTCTGGACAAATCCTTTACTTAGGTCACCTGTAACTATTGACCAACTGCCCATAATCTGGGCAAAACTTCTGGAGGCAATTAAAATAGCAGTTTACTAGATTAAAGATAGTATATGAAATGGAAACAATAACTGTGATACTATTGCTAAGGAATTTGTCTACTTTTTCTGTCTGGCTGGTATTCGTATTTTAACCAGACAGTACTACCATTTTTCAAAATGCATCAGTTTACTCATTCAACAAGCTTCATTCCAAATAGCCTTTTTCAGCAACTGGAGCAGCCTCCTTTGATGTTCTCTGCTGGGAGGCAGAACACTCTCAGGGAGGTAATTCGCTGATAAAGGAACTATAAATAAGCAAATGACAATATGAATGAGTGAGTATATGAATAAAATTAACATATTTTGTGACCATAGTCCAGAGAAGATGAAGATAGTGTAAGAGAATATTAGTTGTCCCAACATCTACTTTATTACTTTTCTTGCTTCCATAGTCAAAAAGCTAATCAGTACATTTCCCACTCTGTGTGGTTACAACCAAAAGTGATTAAGTTTGAGCCAACTTCTGTATGTGTTTTATTTCCAGATAATCTTTAACTCAAGTACAGCTGTTTTCTTGGTCTTTGACTTTTCCCTTTTTGTGAACTGGAATGTGTATGTGAAAGTGACTCACCTTCAACCATGCAAGTGAAGATCATGTCCTAAAGGTTGTTAGAGCCAGAATTACATGACACCGGGGTTCCTGAATGTCCTCATGAAACTGAGCTGTACTCAACCTAGACCAATCAGACTAATGTATGAGAGCAAAATAAACTACTATCTTATTTAATTTGCTTACACTCTAGCCATTACTGTCTAACTCTTTACCTTAACTATGATGATAAGGAACAAGAAGGAGCTAGGAGGCATTGATGATAACCTTGAATTTTTCACAAGTAAGCATGTTTCTAAGACTCAAGAGAGGTCTAAAAAATAACATTTCTGTCTTTTCCTTGAAGTATTTTAAAGCTTTGTGGGGAAATAGCAAGAATGAGTGAAGATATAAAACATAGTGAAGGATTTTAAAAAAAATCAATAGTGCTTTTGTGAGTGCAAATATGAAATGAAGGTTTAGTATTTTGAACCTGGAGAATTGAGAATGTAATTTTATTAAATTGGAAAAGTTAGGAAAGAAAGTCAGCCAGTTCATGAAACAAAGTAATAAATTCAGTTTTCCATATATTAAAAATAAATGAGAAAAGAATTCTGTGGTTGAGGTCTTTTGAGTAACATTTGTTTTTTTAGTTTCTTTACCATAGAATTTCTTAGTACAATATGCAAGCAGGATCCTAAGAGGAAAAACATAATATATTATCCAAAGTTAGAACATCTCTCCAGAGAGTCTACTCATCTAATCTTTTCTGAGGTTCAACTTTCAAGGCTATGATTGTGCCTCTCAGGGGACGTGGAATCTGACTTTGAACACAAAAGCATTGATTTTTAATGTAGTCACATGTTAAGAGACTATTTCAGAGTCTTAATCCCAACTGAGAGCTACCACTTTTTATAGGTCAGTCCTGACAGCCAGATGCTTGCATGGGAGTCCTGAAATGGAAACCAAGAACAAACAAACTTATAGGTGACACAGCCATCAGTGTTATAAAATATATTAGAGATGACCTCAGAAATTTTTAGGGCTCATAAGGGAGGAGTACAAGAAGAAAGGGGAGGACTCTTGGGTGATGGGTTGGTAGGTGAACCCCAGGGAATGCAATGATGTAATATATATAATATATATTCAAGCATATAAGTACACATATGTGTATGTATACACATAAATATATGTATGACTATGTGCATGCACATATATGTATACTTATTTATGTATGTATACATATATGTATACTTGTATGCATGGAATATGTAAACAACAAAATGATCAATAAAAAAATGTCTAACTTTAAAAAAAAGAAATTTTTAGGGTTTATAGATATGTTCTGTTCTTGGTACTGATCAAGTGAGTTGAAACAAAGATATAAAAAATCAGCTACCACTATGAGCTTTGCATTTTTCCATGTGTTAATTGGCCACAAATATTTTCAAAAGGAAACAGAATGGGTATAAGATTGCCTCTGCTGAATAAAGAAAGCATTTAAATTAAATTTTCTTTATTGGCAAAATAAACAGACCTCATCATTTGTGATAGCCCACATGTTTCATTGACGCCTCACAGCTGATCAGTCAGGATACCTAAAGGTACAAGGGTCTGGAAAGTCTCCACATCTGAAAACATAGTGTCTGTATCAAAGTATTAATTTAGTTAACAGTCTTCAAAAATTAATACTATTAACTGATGTGTTAAGTGCTATGTGTTATTACTACAAAAGTGTTAGTGTTTTTACTACAAAAGTGCTAAGTGTTTTTACCACCTAAAAATGGAGCCATTACCATTCTATTTACTCAAATTTTATCTCTTTAGTTGTTTAACCCTTTGCTAAATTGCAATATACCAACTCTCTTTTTTTATACCATTTTTCTTTGTTTAGTTACTTCCTATACCTTATCACTAAAGAAGTTCCAAATTAAAAAAAAATGCTTTTCAATAAGTTAAAACCCACAGGTGAATCATCACAAATTATGGAGCCAAGAATATTAAGTCAATCCTTTAAAACCTGTCCTAAATGGCATGTCTTCTGTGAGACATTCCCTAAATCCCAAGACAAGTTGAATATCACTATCCTCACTGTTGTTATGCCTCTGTGTGTGTTATATCACATTATACATTAAATTATTACATTTCTAACATCACAAAGGGAGAAACTGTGTCATAACCATCCTTGTATCTCAAACACTAGCACACCTGGCATATAGTAGTTGCTCAATAAATATTTGTTTGCTTAAGGAAAACACTGTTGAAGGTGCTTGGAAACTGTGTTATTTCATGCAAAAAGTAGCTTACTTAAGTTGATTAGGTGGCAGCTAAAACTGACAAATACATCAAAATTCAGTGATAGTTGATTACTAATTAGCAAACTGCTCTAATAATCTTTGCATTTTTTTGGCTAGTAAGTACATATTTCTTCAAAAAAATTTTAAGTTGTTGACATAATTCAGCATATTTCTCCATGGGTTCCACTAAACTCCACAGCCCCACCAAAAAAAATCTTAAGGAACCTAGTAATCTGTTTTTTATTTTAATCCTACATTACTTGTCAGACTAAAGCATTTTGTAATGCTGATTTCCTGTTCTATGCATCAATCTAAATATTTGTGTTTAGCTTGAATTCTAGATATTTCTTTGGCCCATCAATGCAATGAACATAGGCATGCATACACACCAAATGCCCCCTGGGAAAATGGGGATAGACATATGCTGTCATGTTCATGCCCTTACAGATCTTTTGAACTAACCACAGTCCCCTTTCCTGCAACTTCTGAAATTCTCTCAACACATTGCTGAACACAATTACTACTACATAACCAGATAAGATTGAAGCAGTATTATCTGATATTAAGATTTAATTTGCCCATACTGTAGGTCTATCTTATAAAGCATGTTTTCCTAATCAATGTCCCTTTTGCCCCTCACTTTCCCCCTCTCTTTCCTTTTCCTTTTATTTTCATATATACCTGAAGCATAAAAAACCCTGAATCTGAAAAACTACAAATTACCAAGGTTCTTCCTTTTTTCCTGGGCCTATTATCTTTTGCAGGTTTCAAGACCTTAAATTTTTACCTAGACTTTGAACCACTTGCATTTCTCTCTCCATGATGGTTTTTCCTCCTAACATGGCATTTAGATTTAGGTCTTCTGTTTCAACTCAGTCTACCAGAGTTTTTCAGCTCTTCAGTAAATGCAATTTCTTTTGCTTTTTGTATCTCTAAGGGAAGTAAATGAATGTGAATAGAGAACTCCTTTAACACATGAATGAATCTTGAAAGAATCTTATGACCTTGCTGAATATAGTCTTTTTTAAAATTGTTGTGGCCTTAAAGGGTCAATCCACCAAAACGACATAATAGTAATCAACATATACGCACCTAATGAGGGAGCACCAAAATTCATAAAACAACAACAAGTAGAACTGAAATCAAATATTGATGAGAATACATACTTGGTAGGAGATTTTAATACGCCACTCTCAACAAAAGACAGATCAACAAAACAGCAACTACACAAAGAAACAAAAGCTTTAAAGGAAGAGCTAGACCAAATGGACTTAATAGATATATACAGGACACTACACCCCTAAGGAAAAGAGTACACTTTTTTTTCAAATGCACATGGTTCATTCTCTAAAATTGATCATATACGAGGCCACAAGTCAAACCTGAACAAGCACACAAAGATTAAAATAATACCAGCATTTTTCTCTGAGCATAAAGGCATCAAACTAGAAATCAACAACGATAAGAAAATAAGGAGAGTAAACACTACACGGAGACTGAACAACAGGCTGCTGGAATATCAATGGGCAAAAGAGGAAACCAAAGAAGAAATTAAAACCTACATGGAAGCAAACGACAATGACGACACAACGTTCCAAAATGTGTGGGATGCAGCAAAAGCAGTACTACGAGGAAAGTTCATAGCAATACAGGCCCAAACAAAAAGAATTGAAACAGCCCAAAGAAATACTCTAATCTCCCAACTTGAGGACTTAGAAAAAGGGCAACAAAAAAACCCAAAACCTAGCAGAAGACAAGAAATAACAAAAATAAAAGCAGAGATTAATGAAATAGAAACCAAAAAGACCATTGAGAAGATAAACAAAACCAAAAGCTGGTTCTTCGAAAAAATAAATAAAATTGACAACCCCCTGGCAAGGCTTACAAAGAAAAGAAGAGAGAAAACTCAAATAAAAAGGATCATAAACGAAAACGGAGATATTACAACAGACCCAGCAGAAATCCAAAAGATAATTAGAGACTACTACGAACATCTATACACAAGCAAATACAGCAACCTAGAAGAGATGGACAAATTCCTGGAACAATACAGTCATCCAAAAATGAACAAAGAAGAAATAGAAAACTTAAACAGGTCAATCACAAGCAGTGAAATTGAGGCAGTCATCAAAACTCTCCCTAAAAACAAGAGCCCAGGTTGTGATGGATTTACAAATGAGTTCTACCAAACATTCAAAGAGGAACTAACACCGGTACTATTAAAACTCTTTCAAAAAATTGAGAAAGAAGGAAAGCTACCAAATACCTTCTATGAAGCGAATATTACATTAATTCCAAAACCAAATAAAGATAGTGCAAAGAAAGAAAACTATAGACCAATCTCCCTAATGAACACAGATGCAAAAATTCTAAACAAAATCCTGGCAAACCGAATCCAACATTGCATAAAAAGGATCATCCATCATGACCAAGTGGGATTCATCCCAGGGGCACAGGGATGGTTCAACATTCGAAAATCAATCAACAT
>PVHY01001251.1:0-18922 GCA_004024945.1 Uropsilus gracilis
TTCCAATTCTTTGCAACTGTAAACAGGGCTGCAACGAACATGCGTGTACATGTGTCCTTTTGAATTAATGTCTTCATGTTCTCTGGGTATATTCCTAGTAGTGGGATTGCTGGGTCGAATGGTAAGTCCACATTCAATTGTTTGAGGGTCCTCCACACAGTCTTCCATAGTGGCTGGACCAGTTTGCACTCCCACCAGCTGTGTAAGAGAGTTCCTTTTTCTCCACATCCACGCCAACATTTGTTGTTGTCTGTTTTATTTATGTGGGCCATTCTTACAGGTGTAAGATGGTATCTCAGTGTGGTTTTAATTTGCATTTCCCTAATTATTAGTGAGGTGGAGCATTTTTTCATATGTCTATTAGCCATCTGTTTCTCCTCTTTGGTGAAGTGTCTTTTTAGTTCATCTCCCCATTTTTTGATTGGGTTTTTTGCTAACAAAGCATTTCTTAGCAGTCTTCTATATTATCCCTCTTACGACACCTAATTGGTACAACAATGATAATTCTGATTTATTTAGATATGGTTCCTTTATGAGTAATATTTAGTAATATTTTTGTAATATTAAAGGAGAGATAATAAAATTTATAAAGTTCATTAGATAGGATATTATTTTTATTATTTCTGTAAAAGATTATGAGGCAATGCAAAATTAAGTGATTTGTGTATATAAAGATTAAAGTGTTAAGAAAGATAATACTGTTTGTTACCAGTGATTCATGAGGCCAGATCAAGTATGATTCGTGAAGCCAGATCAACTATGAAATGACTGAATTTTCTGTTGTTTACTACATTTCAGACACAAAGAAACATAAAAGGGCGGTTTATATATTATCTTATTAGTATATATGAATGTTAATGTTATTTGTGTCCTAGGATGACTGTCATTTTGTTTTTTTTTTTTTTACTATTATTTATTTTGTTCTTTAGATCACAATCTCTTTAAGTGGTTTTTGGGAGACCTCCTCCTTCCTCCTCCCTCCGGTGCTCCTTCCATTCTCTGAAACCCCACTCTTTGTTGTTTACTAGTTGTGCTAAGTCCATTAGTCCCTTTCTTTCCTGTGGCAGTGTCCTTTCACTGGGTGAGGGAGTGTGTTGTTGGAACCAGGCGAACCTTGCCGAACCTTGCCGGTAGGTTTTCAGTCTTAAGTTTGCCTTGGGCAACCAGTCTATATTCATTTTTTATCTGCCCATGTTTTCTTGCTGCAGGCCTTCTTCTACAGTTGCATCTCTGCTGCTTTGCTGCTTTAACTTAAGGCTCTGGTGTCAGATTTAGGGGGTCTTGCATGCAGCCAGTGTTGGTGAAGAAGTTTCTCTGTGAATACAGGCATCTGTGAATGACCTTTGTAGATCATCTCCTCCGCCTCAGTTTGCAGTTTTGATGTGGGGCCAATTATCCCATCTTTGTTCTTCCGCTCTTCTGCTGATTTGTGGGAATGGGGCATTGCTCTCCGGGAAGACCTGGGACCTCATTTCAGATGCCTAGGCATCTCTGAAATGAGGTCCCAGGTCTTCCCGGCCTAGTTAGCACATAGGTACGCACCACGTGACATTGTGTCTTTACAGTTGTTTCTCTTGTCTTGCATGCACTGGTTCTCTCAGTTGTCCATCTGCTGTGTCCAGCTCAGGCTTGTGGGCTGGATTTTTGCATGATCTCTCACCTGTTCTATGATGGGGTTCTAGGGTGACCATTAATAAATGTTTCCATGAATTTGAAATTTCTAAAAAAGACTAATGTGATTTCTAATATTTTTACTGATACCTCATACTGGTAATTTATCCACAGTTTGTAGTTTTTTACTGCTCTGGTGAAGTCTCATTTTACAGGTGAGTCAGCTCAAGGACAGTAAAACATTAATTAAAAGGATAGACTATGGAATAAGATCATCAAATCCTGGCATTACTACTTACCATTGGAGTGTCTTTGGTTAGTGAGTTGGATTTATTGGTAGAGTTAGAATTAATGTATTTAAAATACTTTGAAACATTTCCTTATACATATTAAGCTCTGTATGCATGTTAGATACTATTATCATTTTGGTTATTGTGTGAGCATATAGTTTACTTCAATTCCAGAGTAGAGTTTTTATCCCTTGTCCATATGCTATTTCAAAGTATATGCTACCTATTTAGGAAGCCATCTGAAATCCCAAGGAAAAAACAGGAAATATTCAAATTTTAGACCTACCTCCATATAACAGATGAACAAATGCATGCAACTGGTAATTGGTAACAAGAAACTAAGTACAAAAACCTTAGAAAAAGAAGCCTCTTATTCATTATCATGCATGCATATTCTCATATCAGTACCTGTATTCTCATATTGCCCTTTTGTAAACTTTGTACCATCCCCATCCCCATTCATGACTGCTTTTCTCAGCTTGTAAATCATGCACTTGTAATTACACAGATGTCTCTTCTTGTAATAAATGCTGTGGCAAGATTTCTTTTTACTGTAGTTCATGGTCCAGTGCCATTTAGTACAGTGTTGGACTTAACTGTATATGTCTGACTACAGATTACAGAAAACTCTGAAGAAAATTGACTGAAAAAAACAAAATAAAACAACGGGGTATTTATGATACCATGCAAAAAAAAAAAATTTCATAGACAGGGCAGCTAAAGCAAGGACATGCCAGGGCCTCATGACTGCTCTTTTTCTTACCCTCCTTTCTGGGTGGCTTAATCTTTAAGATCATAACAAGGTGATCATAACTGTTTTAGAAATTATAACCTGGTAAAGTCTATCTGGAAAAATAACAGAAACATCAGATCTCTGTATCTCTGTGCCATTCTTAAGATCAAGAAAATCTTTCCTGTAAATTTTCTTATATGTTTTCCATTGCCCATTGGCCAGAATTGGGTTACGTGCTCATAACTCAGCTAATTATTACTAAGTGAAATTAGGTTATCATCTTTGGCTGAGAACAATAATTTGAGTGGAATAAAGGTTAGAAAGTAATTTTCTATAAAGTGCCAGACAACTGTTTTTTATTTTGTGAGTCACGTGTTCTCCTTTTCCACAATTTAAACTGCATAGCATGAAGGCAGTTATAAACAATATGAAAACAACAAACATGTCTAAATTCCAGTAAAGCCATGCTTCTTGAAACTAAATTTGAATTTTACATAATTTTGACATCACAAAGTCTTCTTTTGATTTTCTTCCCTGTATCTAATCATTTAGAAATATAAACATGGTTTGTCACTCCTGGACTATGCAAAAATGAGCAGTAGATGGATTTGTCCTTTGGGCCATAGTTTTTCACCTCTGATTCAAACCTCAGAATCTCTATACACTATTTGGACCAAAGAGACTCTAATCTAGATATCTGGGAGCTTCATAATTTATATCATCTATACACATCTCTATATCTCTATACACACATATATATTTATATGTACACACACACACACACATATATATAAAGAATATTCATTTTTGTTCTCTGAAACAACCTTAGGGGGAGTCTATGTATTTTTGTTTATATTTTTCATCGCTGTGCTTTGGTTATGTGCATATGATACACACACACACACACCATTCAAAATTGTTTAAATGTGACAGGAATAGCACAAGGTGCTAAGAGGAAAATTTAGGACTTAATTTACACTGTAACTCAAGAATGTCTTCTTTAAAGAAGTACCATTTAAAATAAGAGGAATGTGTGTGCACAATGTGTGTGTTTATTAATCTAGAGAAAATAACAAGTATTAAAACCTCCAAGCCTTAAAGAGCCTATGTTTTAAATGCCGATATATCTGAATCACTGCAGTGAATAAATGAGAAATGGAGATGACACATTTTTATTCATTGAATAAACTCTTAAGTCCCAGGCACTTGGCTCAATACTTGAGATATGAAACAATAATTTATTCTTTATCAATAAATTTACAGTTCAGTGAGAGGTAGTGGATTATGACAGCATTCTAGAGACATTGCTGGAGATATGTAGACTTAAGAACCTCAAAGAGCTGGAAGGGATTATGCTAAGTGAAGTCAGAAAGAGAAAAATATTGAATGTGGAATATAAAGAATAAGAATGTGTATGTAGGCTGTCTGTGCACCCAGGTCCCTGGCCTTCAGGACTCCCTTGCCAGCGGGAAACAAAGAGGGTTAAGGTTCCTGGGTAAGCCCCTAAGCCTGGTGAGCCCCATAGGGGGGATGGTGTAGGGAAAGTGGCTCCACCCACCAGCAGATGGCTGCTTCACAGTGCAGCCATCTGCAGCTCGGATCTGCCAAGCCATGTTGCCCTCTGCTCCTAGCCCAAGAGGAGCATGGGAGGGCGCAGGCTTGGCCATCCGGGCCCGCCCCCGCACAGAGAGGTAAGGGGGGGGGGCGGGTGAGCCTCTTCCATTTCACTCTCACTCCAGCTAAACTTCAGAGGATCAAGAACATGCACAACACAACCCCAACATAGAACAGGTGAGGGACTATGCAAAAATCCAGCCCACTAGCCTGAGATGGACACAGCAGATGGACAACCAAGAGAACCAGTGCATGCAAGACAAGAGAAACAACAGTAGAGACATAATGTCACCATATGCACTTATGTGCTCATTGGACCAAGAAGACCCAGGACTTTTTGGAGATGCCTTCAAGGAGAGCAACACTATGGGAGAGGAGAGGATGACCAAAGATGGGGTAATCGGCTCCACATCAAAACTGCAAATGGAGGCAGAGGAGATGATCTTCAAAGGCCATTCATAGACGTCTGTATTCACAGAGAAACTTCTTGACCAACACTGGCTGGGGGCGAGGCCCCTTAAACCTGACACCAGAGCCATAAGGAAAAGCAGCAAAGCAATGGAGATGGGATTGGAAAAGATGGTCTGCAGCAAGAAAACATGGACAGATAAAAATGAATATACACTGGCCACCCAAGGCAAGCTTAAGACTGAAAACCTACCAGCAAGAGGCTCGCCTGATTCCAACACCCAGTGAAAGGACACTGCCACAGGAAAGAAAGGGACTAATGGACTTAGCACAACTAGTAAACAACGAAGAGTGGGTTTGAGAGAATGGAAGGGGCACCAGAGGGAGGAGGATGTATCCCAAAAACACAGAGGTTGTTATCTAAAGAACAAAATAAAAATAAATATATAGAATGTGTATGTATATATTCCACTTCTACTTGGAATGTAAAGAAACCAAACAAAAGTTTGGACAATGGCAAACCTTGAAAGCTGACCATAGATCCCGTGAGGGGAGGAGGAAGAGCACAGTAGACTGTGATGAAGGCTATCAGAAGTGGAGTGGAGTGGGGTGGGATCAAGGGAAAGAATGGGTGCAATGAAGGATTACTGAGGCTTTGGTGTTGAATGGGGTGAAATAGCATATATTTGTGGATGTGTAAACCTATAACCCTAAGACATATACTGTGTTATAAATCCACATTACATCAATACATATTGCTATATAAAAAGGGAATTGCTTTTGGTTGGATACAGGAGAAGGATATGAAGAGATAGTAGGGAGGAGGATGAAATTCAATAAATAAATGACAATGTGGAATTGGTGAAAAGCAAAACCCAAGTTTAAGAACCAGCAAGAACAGTGAAAGAATGATTTCTTGTGGGTGAATACTTATTTAGTGATGGACCCAAGTTGTTATGCAGCCAGGTAAATGCTTTTAAGTGCTGGACTCCTTATTCACATGGAAGAGTATCACAGAGGAATGAGAAATGTGTGCTCCAAGGAAATGACAGGAAAGATGTAATTGGAATTAAAATGACAGTAATGATGACTTTAGACATGTTTGTTTTGCATGAAATATAGGAAGTATGGAAATAATGATGAACTAAATACTGAGTCTGCCTATTGAAGAGAGATAATCTCATCAAGAACAAACAGGTGTTTTTTATTGTAACTAGTTTTTGATTGATTGTTGTGTGTTGGTTGTTACTGTTTATTCCATTTACTACAATGGTCAATACTGCTCTATTCTAAGCAAGTATGCATGATCTAGAAAACAGATATTTAGCAGAAACACATGGAAGACTTAGAGTAAAACTACTTGAGAAGTGGACATATTTTATATTAAAAAACCTCTGTACTTTGAAATGCGAGAAAAGAGCTAATTTTAGTAGAGTATTAGAATATCAGCTACTTATTTTAAATTTTTCATATTTTTAACAGAATAAATAAAATATAATTAGCTATTTATAGTACTATTAATAAAGTATGACAGTAAATCTTAAATCTGATTAATGGGTAGTTAAGAGAATATATATTACAATCATTTGGTGCATAAATTCATAAAATGAATTAGAGAAACATTCTAGTAGCTTTAGGAAAACAACTTTATACTTGTATAAATAAGTTTGAGTAATATATGCTATATATCATTTTCCTTTTAATGTCATGGAGCTTAAAAGTAAATGTAAATTAAATACTTGCTGATTCTGTAATTTTTAATAAAGTTTTTATTTTCAAACAGTTTTTTTTTTTATTTTCAATAGGAATAAGTAGCTTATAAGTGCAAATTTCCTAACGATCATCTCTGACTACTATTGAACTTGGTAGCAAAGATTAGTTGATTAAGTAAGCGTTTATGTGGGATACTTACTTATTCTTACTATTAATTGCTGGCATTAAAAACAAGGTGAATCCTAGTATGAGTTTGCTATTGAATATTACTTAGTCTAATATTGTTTGTTTGTAAATTTTGTTTACAACTGTACGGTCTTAGGTTTTGCCTTATAATTTCTATGTCGTATGGCTTATGTGGCAGTCAAGAATCATTTTAATTTTTTTATCTTAGGAATCCTTATTATAGCTATCTGTTTTTATTCATTCGCTCATTCATTTATTTACTTATTCATTGTTTTTTTAGAATTGAGTATATCTGTATTGAGAGTTGGGTTCTTAATATGGTTGACTTAAATTTTTATTGATTGAGCTGACCTTTTGAGTTTCTAAGATATTTTTAACACTGTTTATGTTCCTCTATTTTCAATCAATTAAAAAGGTGAAAGTTGAGAATTGATTTTTCTATTTTAAGTGAAGGAAGACTAAGTTATTTGAATTAATCTGTAGTGAAAGCAATTATGAAAGAATACAGTTTTTTCTTAAAGTCTATCTATAGGAAAAAAATTAGTGAAAGATTCACAGACCAAAAATGAGAAAAACCCAAAACTGAAATACCAGTGAAATAAATAATCAGTGAAGCTGCTTTTTTTTTATGAGGGGCTAAATTCATTCCTAGAAAATGTAAGCCTTCTTAATAGCCTCATAGGACAAAGGAGATAGAAATGAAAGTGCAGAAAATACACGAAGTTGAACTATACAGGAGACCTTCAGCATAATAAACTGGGATTCCAAAAGGCTGTTCCTTTAGAGCATGAAGTGTAGTTTGCAGTCATATCGATTTTTTAGGGGGCCTTCAGCCTTGGATTTAATTTAAAGTGATATATCATTCACCTGGTAAAAGAAAATGAATCTCCTCTTAGAAGGAATCTACCTTTATCCTAGATCTCAAAGTATTCTTACTGATAATTTTTTCACATTCTAGAGATTTGGGCATCCACATACACAAAACCAAAGAACACAGGCTCTTCATGTTAAAAGCCTTCAACAGAATTAGTGTTCATAGCAAGAAAAGACAAAACAAGGTACTCTTAATAATAGTTTCCTAATAACACCTCCAAATAACCTGTTCCCACATGGACAAGACAGATGGGATTGTTCTGAAGCATGCTACTGAGCACCAAAAGATTGTGACAAGTCTAAGGCACTTTTTGGTGGAGAACAAAAAGAAAGGAATTAGGCAGGTCCAGAGAGCTGAAACAGATGAGAAAGAGAAAATTAAAATACACTATCCATAATGAGGTCAAGATTGGTGCCATTTTCTCTGCTAAGGATCAGGAGCCACCTTTACTCCACATATTTCTCTTCCAACTACCTTTTCTATGTGTTTCCACATATCTGTCCTCTGTGTATCTCCTCTAAATTTCCTTTTCAGCAGTACAAGGGTGCATGGCAGGTTGCAGAAGCTAGAGAGGCTGGCCCTCCTATCTTCTGTGCTTTATTAGTCCACCTGGTACCTTAACTCTATCCCTGGTTTTCAGTAGCTCCCGCTCTCACGAAGTCTAGTTCATGTAGTCCCAGTAAGTATTTGCACTGCATATAAGTGGAGGTGAGAAAAATCATGACTCCCCTCTACAGAGCCGTACCTGTAATGCTCTCAACTAAAATATTATCTCCTTGTATTCCACATCAAATCTAGATTCTTGCTTATTTTCTGATTTGTTATAACCTAGATCAATTTCTCTCTAATTTTTGCTGTTGCCAGTGCCAAGCACAGTGTCTAGCCTATATTGGCCACTCAGAAGGTAGTTATTGAGTGAGATGAGAATGAATATGTCTGCGCTTTTTTTCTCAGCAAATAGAGATGAGAAGAAATATAGTAATGCATATGATAGTATCTTAGAAAACAAGAAAGATTGTGTGAAACCCTTTCATTTAATGCTAGAGACTTCAGAAGGGACTATAATCAAATTTTGACACATTATTATGAAAAGTGTTAAGTTTGGGGGCATCTTAACTTTTAATTTCCAGATTTAATATGTTTAACATTTTAACCTCAATGTTTCATTTAGCATAGCTGTAGAAATTTTATTTAATTGAATCTCCATGGGGGAAAATTATCTTAAAATAAGAAAGAATATGTATTTTAACAAATATTTTTTCCCAAAATACAAGCACTGCTATATTTATTGAGGCTTGGTTTCTCATTTTCATATACATACATCCATAATACAGCATACATAGATACTGTATATATATTGTATATACATATATACATACACATATACTATATGTATGCATGTATGCATATATACAGTATACACACAGTAAATGTACAAGGAATATATGGTATACATATAGTGTATATATATATGTACATGTGCAGTGTATATAGTATATACAGTGTATAGAGTATATACAGTATGTGTGTACATTAATTTATGTCATTCCCTTATGCTTCACTTCTTTTATTCCTGTTGCCTATTGAGAGGAATAAAAAAGTTCATCCTTTACCCCTCTGTGTTCTTCTAGTCTGGCAAATAATCAAATAGGCATCAGATAGAATGATAAGAGAAAAAGCCAAAATGAAGTTTGATAATATGTATGTATTCTTCCCATCTGCACTGGAGAGACCTAGCATGACTGAGGCATTCACCCTGTGTATTCTCCTGTCATCTTAATAGCTTAGTGAAGACGGAGGGTCCTAGGGGTGGGCAGAAAAGGAAGACTGGCTAGGAAATGGATGTAGAGGGCTGATTTAAGTTCTGCCTTCTCCATTGAGAATAGATAAAGAGATTAGTTCTCCTCAGCATGAGAAATATCTTTTGGAAAGATCTGCACCCACCCTTCACAGGCCTACCATGAAATCATCCTTTTGACAAAGACATTTAAAGTGGCAGAATTTTTCTTCCTTACACTTGTTTTTTAAATTTTTTATTGAACTTTGCATTATTTTAGGTGTCATTATTAACAACATCTATAATACAATGTTATGTCAAAAAATAAAAGTCCAATTCAGTTCCATTTTTTTAAACTTTAAATATAAAGAAACTTTTCACTGGAAATGATATTATCCTTTGTTATAGCATGCAAACTATAACTTAGGCCAGACTCTTAAAGAAATATCTTGTGAGTCATTCTCTGATATCCAGGATGGAGAGATATATATTAATATGTAGTCATTGACTTGACAAGTTGGATTAATCTTCACCATTAATTCTTTACACTGGTCACACATTGGAATCTCCTGGATGCTTTTAAATAGAGTAAATAGAGTATCTGGATCTTTCTTCTAGAGATTCTTATTTAATTGGCTCAGATCCTGCACATCGGTGTTTTTTAGTCATTTCTCTGGGTTATTCTGCTGAGGAAGCAGATTTATAAACCACTGTCCTAGAGTTTGGATGTTCCAGTGTAATCACTGGACCAGCAGTTGGTTAGACTTGCAAAATCCCAGGCTGCACACCACACCTGCAAACTCAGAATCTGCATTTAAATAATATCTCCAGATGAATTAGAAGCACTCATCGACTATCTCTGTTAGCATTGTTTAAAAAAACAAGATCTCTTTTATTTTGATTAAGCCTTTTTATTTTCAAACATTGTTCATTTTTGTGCAATATTTGTTTTCTCCCCTCAGGTGTAGTACCACCATAAATCCCCTACCACCATATCACCCATGAACCATCACCACAGTCTCATGTCCTCTTCTTTCTCCTGTTTTGACCCATCTTTCTCCCCCTCCCTGACTAGATCAACAGTTTGCTTCCAAATTTTTTCTTTTTTTACCCTTTGTTCAATTTCCCTTTATTCCTCCTATAAATTAAACAATCTGATATTTTTTTTCCTTTTGACTTATTTCACAGAGCATAATTCTTTCACCTTCATCCATGTTGCTGCAAATGGCAGGCATTTATCTTTTTGGTTGCTGCATAGTATTTCATTGTTAAAAACACAAAGTATTAACTGAACACCATGCTGCTAAAACATGACCTGCAAGTTAGCCAGGAAGTTGCTGTTCCCAGCACAGATTATTCCAATTGTATTTGTATTGTAATCATACTACTATTGAGTAGTTATAAATACATATTCAAATATAATATGTAATCTTATTGAAATATGAATGTGAGAAGTACTTTTTTAAATAAAAACAAGCCCAGTGCTTAGAAAAAAGCTGATGAACTCAAACTGATAAGAAAATATATTCTTGAGTAAAATGTAAGACAACTATAAAATGTTATGGAAGAAAATATGACATTAGAAAGATCCCACTTCTAATTGCTAGAAAGGCATCTGTTTTACTCCACTTAAGAAAAAAAAAACAGATAATATAAGTAACACATTGTAAGTTGCTTTTTATGCGATCGATAATAATAAAGCACAAAGAATCTATATTAGGAAATAGTCTGCTTCAAACATTTTTAAATACTTCTGAATTTGTGTGTTTTAAAATACAATATTGAATGTACATACTTACTGTTGTCTATGATTTCTCACTTTGGCAGATTTTGTTCAAACAGTGGACTAAATACCCACGGAAATAACAAAAGTTGAAAAAGCTTGTACTAAATATCTACATGCCTCTCCCTATTTGAATGATAATTGTGTTTTTATTTCTTCCTATTTCTTTTTTTATCTGCATAGTAGAATAGCCTTCAGACTTGGAAATTCCAAGAGAGCCATAAAAAATAAAGAGGTTTACTTGTTCTCAGAGATTCTTCTTAAGTGGTCTGGTATATAGCTGGGGCATAGTTTAAATGCTCTTAGAGAGATTTTGCTATGCATCCATGGATGAGAACTGTTGACCCAATCGATTGGAAGTGTATAAATTGGTTCCAAATTAATTTACAATAATTTGGTTATAAAACCAATTTATAATAAATCAGTTCCAGCTTATATAAGTACTCCAAATAGATGTTCCTTAAGTATTTTATGATTATTATTCTATTCTAGTCTCTGAATATATCCCTGATGTAAATAATATTAAAATGTTTCTCTTTTGCTGTTTGATTTCAAAAGTCCCTCCTCTGTAGAAACATTTCCAGTCGCACCCTTGAAAGATAATGTTCTTCCTTTCTGTTCCTACACTATCTCTGAACAATAATTGTTACTCATATATGTGCTCATCCACTTTCCATGCTAGACTGAGAGCCCCCTTGCAGGCAGGAAGGGTGCTTCTTGTCACAGTGCATTTTGGTTAGCAGGTTTGCATCTGCTCTTCCTTTCCACCAGGTGTTTTCACTCCTGCTCCAGGTTCTTATTTTGTTTTTCCTGTTTCTTCTCCTCTGGATTTCTGCTTTCCTCTCCCCTGTTCCATCTGAAGTGTACACTTAAATCTCTGTCCCTGCTGCTTCCTCTGCCCTCTCGCCCCTAATTTGCTGTCCCTTCTGTGCATCTTGTTCTATGTGGAGCTGCCCCCGTTAGCCTTGTACTGTCTCTTTCCCTTGGCTCACACGCCTATAATGGAAGGAGTCATTAATATACCTCACAGGACTCCGCTTTTAGAATATTTCTTCCTAAGGGAGCGTCTTCTAGTTTTTTCCTTCTTCTTTGTCTTGCTTGTACACATATTTTAAAACCATCCAATCATGGTTTCATGGTTTTTACTTGTAATTTCTTCATTGAGCATTAATATATGGATTATGATGAAAAGGAGGATGTTGTACTTTCCACAAAGCATTTTATGTTCAACACCTTCTTCACTATAATGTTGAAATAACCTATCTAAAAGTGCAAGTCATTTTGAGAAACATCCCACAAAGTTAAACCAGAGATTTTATGTTCAAGTTTTGACAGAGTTTACTGAATTTTTAGTAGTAAGATAATATACATAGAAGGACTGTCAGCTGAATCCTAATCCTGGCATTGAAACTGACAGTGTGTGAAATTTTCCTTATTATATTACATAGTGTGTTTTCTTTGTGAAGTGGAAAAGCCTGTCGCCTCATGTGTTTTGTTACTTTAATAACATTCATGTATTGTCACAAATACTGTTTTTGTTCAGTTGTTTTTATCTACTCATTAAATTTAATTTTTTAATCCCAAGGAGACTAAGTGAAATGATTATATTGTCTTTTTTAAAAAATAATGGTTTCTATAGTGTATGTCAGTATGTGGAATAAAGCCAGCCATGGAAAGGTAGCTTCAAGATATGTCAGTTGCAATTTAAATGAGTAGAATTAAATTAGGGTCCAAAGTGCTTAGTCTTTCCCTCCAGCAATAAACTTCACCTTTTTGCTTTTATCCTTTAACTATCCAACTTATATTTTTCTTGTATATAGCCCTCCTAACCCAAGAGCTGATCTGGATAGAGCATGAGACTTTTTGCTTCTATTCTATTCTGGAAGTTATTTTTATCATCCTTCATGCCTCAACCCTCACTCCTGCTAGATTTATGTTGTTTCAGGGAGGACCTGTTCTCTTTTTGGAAGAATAAGCTACTGACCTAAATTAAGGCCCCCTAGGAGAAGCACTCTTGGTCCTTTAGAAACCCAAGGGCATGATATATTTAAAATGAGAAAGGAGGGTGCACATCGACTCTTGTGAACTCATTTCCTAAACTCTAATATTAGTTTTGCAAACAACTAAATTCCCAAACAATTAATGAGATTTAGTTAAAGGAAACACTCATGTATAATTAATACATTTGTGAATTATTTAAACACTCTGAGATCCTGATAATCTTAAATAGCATTGACTCATAAAAACTGGTTTTATGTGGAGGAAGGAGGAAGTTTTGTCATCAAATTGTCCAAGCTAAATTCTTTACGCCTGTTGCCGTAGATTACTCATTTGAATAAGTTATTGCCTATGACAGTGATTGCTATATTTTGTGAACTGAGCAGAGTTCTGCATTTCCAGCACTTCACCTTTACTCCGCACCAAAGTAAGCTGCCATTTTACTAAAAGGGTAAAATATTTCCATGAGCTCCATTTATAGAACCTTTACTCTAAGAAGCACAATCACAGGATAGGCCAAAAGTGATGGGAAATGGGAAGATCAGAGAAGTCCAATTGATCTGTTTTCAGGCTTTTCATCAAACAGAAGGCTGGGAGGGAACTTACCAAGAAATTTAACAAATCTTTAAAGTTTATTATGCAGGGGCAGTGTTGGGTGCTGAGCAAGATAAATAAAACACTGTCACTGATACGGTGTAGAAAAGATTTAAAAAAGAGTTCCTTACTAACCAGAGGGAGAGAAAATTGTATCCAGTGCTTTAACAGAGATATCAGTATTGTAGAAGAGAGGAAAATAATTTATAGCAGTTAGTGATCAAGACTTTTACTGCAGCTGTACTGTTAAGAACTGACTCCATGGGAGTCCAGCTTACAAAAAAAAGCAGCAAGGCTGATTGGAACCTCTTAAGAATATTGAAACACTTAGATTTCTTGTTTGACTCCATAGAATCTTAGTCTGCCTCATGAGTGGATTTATTGTACATTCTTCTTTAAGGTGTAATAAAAATACAAATATACATAATTACAGTTAATGAGATACTTTCTCATCCAACAGCTTTGATTTGTATATCACTAACAGATAACTGTCATGTTGGTTCAGAATGAAATAACTGCCTTTGTACAGAGAAAATTAAGATTTCAAAAACGCCATGCAAAAGCCATTATTACATATAAATCTGCCTTAGCACATAGCTTAAACAACCCAAACTTCACTAATACCTGGTGTGCTTGAAGAGAATTTGAGAAGCCATAAATCTGATTTCTCACTTATTAGAATTATACTGGTTTTCTCTTCATTAGCTGTAGCACCTAAATTTTGTATTAGATAACTTTTAAAGTTATTCATTTCAACTGGGATATTTAAACTAGAATAATCTAGTAAAAATGAAACACTAAAGATGTAGTGTGGAAGTGAAACTTTTGCTTTCATATTTTAAATGTCCTTTTGCTTTCATATTTTAAAATAAACTCAGATAGTTTTGGATAATTCTTTTTACAGAAGTTCATTGGTGTGAATCTCATTGGAGGGTCTTGCTTTTCTGTCTCTGCATTAATGACCAATAACTCAGAATGTATAGTCTAGAGCTTTTCAGTTTTTATTGGCTCCTTTCATTTGTCTGTATTTCAATCTGTGCTATAAATTACTTTTTACTTTCTTGCGACAGAACACTTTCAAATTTGCATCTGTACCATTTCCTGCCTTCCTTTTTCTTGTTAATTGTTGAAATGAGGGAAAATGAAGTGAAAATAATTTGCATTAATTGCTTTTGCAGATTCTCTCATAATTATGTTGCTAGTAACTATGTAATTAAAGAAGTTTAATGTATCTTTGGTAAAACATTTGTACCAATTGTTATATCATCCTACCTATTAAGTTTCCCTAAGTTTTAATTAGTATCCTGACCTATGCTGAACAGACTGTGCATTGTGATGTAATTCATACAGACTGAAGTGTTTTTTTGATGATATATATGGTTCAGTGATCGGGGTCCTTGGGCTACCTCTGCGAAAAGTTTCTGCAGAGTTGCCCTTTTAGTGGCAAATCTACCCAAGAAATTAAGACATTTGCAAGGACATAGGCAGCCAACAGTTGCATTTTGAAGTAACATATTTATTGGGAAAAGGAAAGGAGAAGACGTGCACAGACAAAAGCAGGCAGAAAGAGCTACTGCTGCTGCTTTGCAAAGGAGAAGGTTTGTGAAAGGAAATACTTGCACAATCACATGTGGCCAGGAGAGCAGCCTTTTGCAAGTGCAGAAGTTGTACTGATGCAGTGTTTTTCTTTTGGGAGACATTCCTTTGTGGAATTGTTATCTCTGCTAACTTAATCAACTTTAAAGTGTGACTAGGTTGATTTTTAAGGAGTGGTGGTTCTCTATATTTGTTCTTTGTATTTATTGTAGCAGTGTTATCCTGAATGAAGTCTACTCTCTGATGTTTTATTGACTCCACCTCCACCACTATGTTGAAGAGATCCCAAGTGCTTAGGACTACAACTCCCATCATGCCTTGGATCTGCCATGACACTTGACTTCCTAATAGGGGGTTTGCTGGGAACTAAGGGTGGAGTCAAGCAGCTAAGATACAAAATAGAACACTTGTGGGCTTGGAGAACTGGTTTTGCCTGCCATCACTGTGCACCCTGGGCCCCAGCTAGACAACTTTACTCTTAGGACAGTATTGGTCAATTCATCTCTCTTTTCCTCTAATTTGTTTTTCACTTCTTTTGAAATCTGCTTTTTATTAACCTTTCTCTGTGTGTCTGCCTTTGGGTCTTGTTCTGAGTTTTTTTTCTTTTTCTTTTTTTTTTAAATTAATTATTTTGCTTACATTATTTGTGTGTGTGTGTGTGTGTGTGTGTGTGTGTGTGTGTGTTACATCCCTGGGAGTCTCCTTCCACCCTATCACCCATGAACCTTCATCTGAATCTTTTGCACCTCCCTTCCTCAATTTCTCCCTCCCCTCATTGTTTGCCCCAATTCTGTTGTTAGCCTATTTTGACTTTTTCCTGGCCCTTTGTTTGTTATTACTATATCACATCTGTAGGTGAGACCATATAGTTTCTTTTTCTTTCTGAATTATTTCTGTTAATATAATTCCCACTAGGTTCATCCATGTTATCATATATGCTTCATATTTGTCAGTTTTGATTGCAGAATAATATTTCATTGTGCAAACATATCACATCTTTTTCAACCATTCATCAGTTTTGGAGCATTTGGGTTGTTTCCATATTGGGCAACATGTGCTGGCGTAGATATGAAGAGAAAGGAACACTCCTATACTGCTGATGGGGATGCAGAGTGATCCATCCACTAAAGAAAACTGTGGAAAGAACCCTCAGACTACTGAAAATGAAACTACCATTTGATCCAGCAATCCCACTTCTGAGAATCTACCCAAATGACACCAAAATACTAATTCAAAAGGATACCTGTTCTGAGTCTTTTTAAAAGCATGGGTGAGGACACATATCCAGGCCATCCCATTTCCCTTTGGAACTGCCCTGTAACATAGTGGGTCTCAATCTCTTTAGTCTCACTTCTGGTCTGAGCCTCAGGATACTTTCTGTAGCAGCCTGAGTCTAAGAACTTTTCACATCTATTGCTATTTTAACTGTTTTAATAATTTCTACCCTCACTTCCAGTCCTTGGTCTTCTGATGTCTCCATCCCAAATTTTCTACCCTTAACCTCCTTCAGAGACCATGATGCAAAAAGAACCACAGTGGAGTTGAGCCGATAGGCAGTATATACCAACAAATGTGTATTTGACATTAGTTACTATTGCTAACCTGTGAATAGCTGTAGTGCTGTGGGTTTGTCTGACTTCATGAGAACCTATCTTCTTTACAGGGTGCTCAACCTACATGAACAAATATCCTTCTTCCTAGAAATTTCATATCTTAAATTAGATAGGTAGCATACTCAACAAACCACTTCTTATAGATCATTAAACATGTAGTCTCATATCATTCTGCTTTACGGTGATAAATTGATAGGGACATAACAATTCAGTTGTATCACAAGTATCTTAATGTTGCACACACACACAAACACCCCAAGCTAGGAAAGAAATGAAACCTTTGAGTCTGAACATATAAACCCAATAAAATTCGAGAAGAAATTAGATCAATAGATTGATATAACTATGGCTAATCCTTTGTAGTTTGTTGAGGAGTGATTTTAGTTTTACTTTGTACTCTTCAGGAGATGGGGAAATAAGAAGGTGTATTGTGGTTAGATTTTGTTCCTGATACCTTCAGAGTCTGCCCTTGCTGAAAAACTGGGTCTAATCCTACTCTACTTTTCTC
This sequence comes from Uropsilus gracilis, assembly GCA_004024945.1. Classification (NCBI taxonomy): domain Eukaryota; kingdom Metazoa; phylum Chordata; class Mammalia; order Eulipotyphla; family Talpidae; genus Uropsilus; species Uropsilus gracilis. Next base: position 17,299 of record PVHY01001251.1, read on the forward strand.
TCCTGTTTTAACACTTGATAATATATATTTTCCTGAATCTGCATTTTAAAAATGTCTTTATTTTTCTCTTCAAAATCAGTTTGTTCTGTTTCAGTCTCTCATACCCTTCTAAGCAACTGATCCTTGTAAACTAGACTTCTTTATGGTTTAAAGTGAATTAATATGATAAACCACTGTGCTGAGTGCTAGTTATTCTCCTGCTCTGTCAGTTCCATTTTTTCCCTCCTCTGCCATACTGTGTGGTTCAGTTGCCTTATTGTATCACTCTAGTCTCCTTGCCAGCTAGTTTTGGAAGGGTTTGCCAGTGGGTGGTATGGGCACAAGTTGGAAAGCAGGAAGAGAGCCAGCTGTCTGTGTGTCTGTCCTGTTTCGTCCCTGCACCAGATTGTGTTTCCAACAGTAGAGCTGTGTCTTTCATGATTATGGTTCCTGCTGGCAGCCCCTCATTCATAACTGCAACTTACATCGGGCTCCAGCAATAAATATCTTTATTCCTTAGCACCGGGGTGATGATGACTTTCTGCTGTTACAAGTCTGGGTACTTGACCAGTTCTTATTTGTCTTCTTGATTCAGGTGTGTGTTTTCAAAACTCACCATTCAACCTCCTGAAATTCCTATAACTGATGAATTTCTTATTTATAGGGTTTGATTTGGCTTTTATTGGAATTGTGTATGAACCTTTTTGCACCCGAAAGTAGTGTGGGCATGAATCATGTCTCACTCCTATTTGAATTTCAATATCTAGCAGACTACTCAGCATGTAGTAGGAGCTCAATACATGTTTGCTAAATGTATTAGTAAATTAATGTGACTTTCATTCCATTCATCTACTGGTAAGTCTCAGAGCCATCCCGATGATTCATTCAGATTCCTTATACTATTTTTCTGGAATAGTAATAGCTTTTCTGTGTTTCTTAACAGATTTCCCCAGAGTTTAGGGAAGGTATTTCCTTATGGCATTACTAGGTATTTGGTGAAAAGCATAAAAATTATAGAGAATCATAACAATTGATTGAAGAAGAAATGAAACAAAGATAACTCTCTTGGGTTTTCCCTAAGCCAAGTTCATCCCGTTTGTGCTCATTGCTGGAAAGAAGTAGAAGCAGTTGTGATCTCATTCATTTTTTTGCTTTTCCTCTCTGCCAAGCTCCATTTGGTGCCCTATTGTCCCACAAGTTGCCTACTTGAGTCTTTTGAATTAAGAGTTTAGAACAGAAGTTCCATCTGCTCTGCATGAATATTAAATGATCATAAGAATTTAAAGGAGAATTTACCCTTGTGTTTTTCTGCAGTGCTTCTTTTCCCCTCTGTTCCAAGAAAGACTGGGAGCATCAGGATTTTTTCTTTAGCATATCCTTGTGTTTGAGTAGGTTGCAGTTACCAAATCAGTGGGCTTAGAAGCCTTTGAGTGACAGGTGCTGAATAGTAGTAAGGAGGTTTTATTTATTCTCATTATCTTATAAAATGTGGCTCTTGTTAAGTATAATTGAGCATACAGTATGCCAGATCTTGATAGATTTGAGGTTACTGAAGCTCGTTAAAAAAAAATAAAGCACAGTTAAAAATTTCGTATTGGAGAGATATATTTTATAATCAAGCAACTTCATTAAGTAAATGCACATG